>CCAG010000539.1:0-14079 GCA_001077435.1 Glossina morsitans morsitans | reverse complement strand
CGACTTTTATTGAATTGCTTGTCAACAGACATAGTAATAATGTGGTTATTACTGATGGTATCAAAAGAATTGTTATTTTTTCGGATAGCAAGTCAGCTCTACTTCTAATAAATAAAAGGGATGCAGAGAATCAATATGCGTTTGATATACGTAGGATGTTACATGAATCTCAAGTGTATGACTGTCACCTTGTTTGGATACCTGGTCACTACGGCTTTTTTTTAAATGAAAAAAGGACAAGTTGATGGGACAATTTTGTCCATCATTTTGTCCATTATAAAATAAATCCCACATTTCAATTCAAACCCTTTTCAGAGTCTTCCTTTAATTCCGGGGAAATCAAAATTCTTTATAGACCCATGAGTGGTCACATTTATGATAAAATATATTTAAAAATGATTCGTGTTATACCATGCAATATTTGTGAAGTTTGCAATATTATCGAGTCTGCTGAGTATCTAATTTTCAAATGTCACAGGCTTGATGGTATTAGAGGTTCCTCTAGATTCTTCAAGTTATATGATGTTCTCCTCGATCTCTTTGTGGCAAAAATGTGCGTCATCTCCGGGAACTAACTTGCTTGACTATAAAAGCGAATTATCGTTTTAAATTATTTTTTGCGTTCAATCATTTTCTATTGCTATAACATTCCATATTTGTTTTCAGCCAAAATTTGCAACACTGTTTTTTTTCACATGACTCTAAACAACTCAACAATTTACAATTACACACACATATAATTAAGCTTAACATAACGGCTTTAGTTATTACGGCCGCTCGTTTTTTGTTTCTGTTTATCATCTGGATATATAAGCCCCAATTTTTTGGCTTAGTCCATCTCCACTCAACAACCCAAAAAAAAAAAGAATACACTATGTTAAAATAAAAATAAATAAAAATGAACATCCACACAAATATGTTTATACAAATAAATATGTAAAACCTGGAATCCAAACTATTAGAAGTTTTAATTATAGAGTAATTTTTTTACTTTCGGCAACAACAAATATGATAACAAATTCATCGCAGGAAAAAACGTGTTTTTCGTTTTATTTATTGAAAATAGCTCATCTGAACAAAAAGTTGATAAGTGAATGTGATAACATTGACCGGTAGCATTTGTAAGTAAATTTTAAGTTGGCAACATTGAAACATCGGTCTTTATGAATTCGTAAATTGTTTGTGTTTATGCAAATTTTTAGTTCAGTTTCCTTATTTCTCCAAACATTAGTCAATTAACCGGTTCAAATTACGTGTGAAGTAAGACATGTCTTTTTTTGCTGGTAATACCTCGATGGGAGCGACAAGTACGCCTGCTAAACGTAAGTATAGGGCTAGCAGCTTTTGCTTTAAACATTGCGTTTGTAACATCAAAAATTACAGCTAGTGGATTCTTTTCATCTTTTGGTACATCCGGTGCAGGTACATCGTCAGCATTTGGCGCTCCCGCTGCTTCAACGGGCGCGGGCTTTGGACCACAAACATCGATGGGTTTTGGAACCGCGGCGGCACCAACGACTACTTCAACATTAGGCGGCTTTGGAAATTTCGGCTCAGCTACCACAACAGTTCCAACTTTGGGTGGATTTGGAACTTTTGGCACTAGTACGTCTAATGCTTCAGCGTTCGGTGGATTTGGTAGCGCAGCGGTTACATCGTCTCCCACATTTGCAGGTTTCGGTACAACAGCAGCAACTAGTGCCCCGAGTTTCGGTTTATTTGGCGGAACCGCATCAACGACAACAGCCCCAAATTTTGGAGCCTTTGGAACGCAAAGTTCTGGTTTTGGACCATTCGGAACAGGTAACATTGAATATAAGCTATGTTAAAGAAAGAATTGAAATAATCTTTCCAATTGCCGTTATTGACTGAATAGGTTTTAATAAAACGCCAAACTATACAGTAACGCCAGGTTTTGCGGGATTTAGTGGCAACACTGGTTTCATGATGGGTCAACCGCAACAGCCACCTACACAGATATCGCCTGACGAAGCTTTCGCCCAGTCTATTTTCAATGTTTCGATTTACGGTGACGAACGCGATACCATTATAGCGAAATGGAATTATTTGCAAGCTATGTGGGGTATAGGAAAATCGTTTTATTCTCAAACTGCTCCACCAGTTGAAATTACACCTCAAAACTATCTGTGCCGCTTTAAAGCAATGGGATACATACGATTGCCCGGCAAGGATAATAAAATTGGATTAGTCGCCTTAAATTTTAATAAACCTCTATCTGAAGTCAAAAGCCAACAGCCACAAATTGTAACGGCTTTAAACACTATATTTGGTAATAAACCCAATCTAATTGTTAACATTGAGTCAAGCAAGGAATATGAAGAAAAAAAATGCCAACTAATTATATATTTAGAAGAAAAAATAGCAATAGCACCTAATGAAACAAAGCGAATATTAGCTACAGATTTAGCTAATTATCTAAATCAAGATAACATTCGACCTCAATTAAATAATTTAGGTATTATTCAGGTTTTAGCTTTGGTCTTGCCCGATGAAGATCAGCTTAAAGAATACTTAGAAAATGCACCAAAGGGCATTGATCCACGAATGTGGCGGCAGGCTAAATTAGATAATCCAGATCCTTCGAAATTTATCCCGGTACCTATGATTGGCTTCAATGAACTAAAATGGCGCATTAAATGCCAAGAAAATGAAACTGAAACCCATGCTTTATACTTGCGTAAAGTGGAGAAGGATATGGCTGAGCTAAGGCAACGTCATGCGGCCGCTAAAGCCAAAATCATGGAACATAAACGAAAATTGGCTGAACTTAGCCATACAATTTTAAAGGTCGATCAGATTTTTAAAAACTTGAGTAATTAATTGATATTCAATTTTTTTTTTTTTTTACGCAGATAATCGTTAAACAAGAGTGCACGCGTAAAGTGGGTTTAGCTCTTACACCAGAGGAAGAAAGGTTACGCACAAAATTGGAAAACATGCAAGCTCTAGTCTCAGCTCCCACACAATTCAAAGTACGTATAACATGCTTTGTTAACGAATGCATATATATATACCGTTGTGCACAGGAATATAATTAAATCTTCCTTCTATGTACTCACATCTAATAGGGTCGCATAAGTGAATTGCTATCACAAATGCGTATGCAACGAAATCAATATATGCTGGCCGGCGGCAGCGAATATACTATTGACAAAGATAGTGAAGAGGAAATGAAAACTTTCCTAAGCATGCAACAAAAAGCAATGGAAGTTCTTACAGATACGGTAAACAAGGATTTAAAAGCATTACAAATTATTATCGATGGGATGCCGGAATTAGTACGAGGTTAAAATTTTTAAAATTATATACGTATGTGTGTTCGAACTGATGTTAAATAAATTTATAAATACTAAGAAAAAACTCGGGGAAAAATTATCACATCGAAAGTTTTGTAATATACTGGTTATGTGAGCAAAGCGTAATCGTAATCAGTAGAGCTATACATAAAATGCTCAGAGTTTCTAACATCACTAGAGAATCACTCCGTATGCTGCATGTGCTCAAATTTATCTGGGAACATAAATTTCGTCATATTTCACTTGTGTGTATCTATATATTCATGCAAATAACTTTGAACTTGTCTTGTCTTTTTATGAATAGTAAGAAAACCTGTTTATAAAAATCCAACGGATTTACTTTTTTGAAATCAATTAAGTAAAAAAAATTTATGTTCGCTACATATAGTCGGCGAATTTTGTGTACTCACCCGCTCTCTCAAACTGTTTGAATTTTGAGATAAACTTTATTTCGGGACAAAATTTCGACGCCATATTTATCAAAGATCGGTAAGCTTCATAAAAGCAAGCAAGAAAATTGTATTCGGTCATCGTCAAATTTGTTATAGTCATCACCGTTATCCTAAAGAGAACTACAAAGAAATTTTCCTAGTCTATATTGTAATGGCTGGCCGCGGTTGAGTTTTTTATGGTTGGTATATGCTGCACCTTATAGTAACAAACAAGAAACACGGAAAACAAAGGTACTCATAGTTTTTGTAGCATGGTCGTGTCCTTTCACCTGTTTGGGTCATTTTCGAATTCTTTTGTGCATTTGTAGGTGATATTTTCATTTTTGAGAACGAAAGATTACCACTGATACTACACTGTTGGGCAGATGGACAGATGGACAGTCGAGTAGACGGACTTAGATGCATTCCGAATTTGAAACTTATGTTATGGGGGTTTTGCAGCTTAAAAATTACATTTTGGTATAGTATAATTTTAGGTAGGTGTGGTCAATTTTTCATCCTTGTTGTGCAACTTTTACAGTGTCGTCCATAGAATATACGTTCAAACTTTTGTAGTTTACGGGTAATGACGAAAAAAACAACTTTTTATTTCAGCCCATCGAAATGCTCACGTCCGAGCGGTTTCAACATCAACCTGCGTGCAAGAACTTCCAATATTTCTGGCAACTTTGAAGTCTCTATCATCGTTATGCTAAGAATGCTCGTAACAGATATTACATGGACGGACGGAAGGACATATTTAATTCGATTCAAAATTTCATGCTAATCAAGAATATGTACACTTTGTGGTATAGTCTCTGAAGTATTGCAAACGTTTTGACGAAATGCTAAATATACCCATCACCGTAGGTTTCAGTACCCAGATGTTCAATTGCTATATATAAATTTTATAAATCAAGTTTAAGCTTTCTATCTGAAACATTGAGATTTCGCGGCAAAGAGGAAAAGAACACAGATCAGTGCCTCGAAATCCTCTTCTGATTAAAGATATATAAATCTTATCAGATCTTAGGGAATGTTACAAACGGTATGATGAATCGTTCGATGATGGATATTAATATTAATGTTCAACGTCAACAAACTCTTTATTTTTTTTTTTATCAGCAAATGTATAAAAACTACTTTTATTTGGACATTTTGTTGGAAAAATTGCACTCATTACACATAAATGGGGGAATTATGAAAAACAAGTTGTCTCCCAAAAACCAGTTAACGCTATAATTGTTGGTTTATTAACATTGTTTAAACCAATAACAAAGAAATCTTGAAGTTATATTAATTATATCAAATTATATGCAGCGTAAATGTTAAAGGAAAGAAATTTGCTTCCTCTTGCTAGCCAAACAGGAAAGAGGTATTTAAGACAACACATTCATCAATATTTTCAAATCTTTGATGTTATAGTAATTTTACTCTAACAATTTTAATCCTCACTGTTGATAGCCCTTTTGAACTTGCCGTTATTTGTTTTTTAAAAGTGTAGAGAGTAAATTGTTAAGCTTTCAATATTCGATCAAATCCAATGGCAAATTTCATCCTTGTGATTACTGATACATATTTACAATGGTGCACAATTTCCCACATTAGCATTAGTTGAAAGTAAAACTGTTTTGGATAAGAGTTGGTAACTAGTTTTTACATTTGTATTTCCCAGTTATGCGAGTTAAATCTGATGAGATTCGGTTTGAGTAGATTTTGTAGCTTCCGTTTAACATTGTCTTAGTTTCTTGTATAAATGCAGCAGTACACCCGATTGCGGCTTGCACACGTTATTTATATTTACGATAAAAGTGAACCATTCGCAAACATTTGTAAATCGCAATGATTTCAATAATAGTAGTGAGTGAGAATCATTAATTTTAAAAAATTAAAAACGGCACATTATTTACTAAAAGTTGTAAGATTTTTCAAAAATGAAAAGCCACTTAAGGAAGTAGAGCAATAACAAAAAGAAAAAAAAAAAAAAAAACATAGTAGTAGGTAGCCTTAGAATGAATTTGAGACATCCACTATTTACATCTAAAAAATAGTTGTTAGATAAATTCAGTTTACCATTTCTTCTTCTTCTTCTGTTAATCAACAAATTAATTAACGAAGATTTGCGGTGATGTGTACTTTGAAAGGGAAGCAAGTTAGCACTCTTCTAGACAAGTTTGCCATGTGTTATATGCTTTCTTTGTAATAGTGTTTGCTATGTCAGTGAAAAAATTTCAAATGCTTTCGTAGAATGTCAACACAGTTTCTCCTAAAGTGAATCGTCTTCGACAAATATAGGAAAACGCTATAGGGCGGCCTGCCTTTAATACCCTCGACCACCATGCAATTACTCATATTACGACTTTTCAAAATGAGACGGTATGTGGAAAGTAATCGAAAAAGGCGTTCGATCCGTTCGAACCGTTTTTAATAGCATTCGCCCTTGCGCCAAAAGATGTCGATATATTAAATTTGATCAAAATATTTTGAAAATTACGACCTAGTAGTGGAACAAAAAAAAAAAAGACAGATAGGCGGACAGGCAAGTTTAGATCGATTCAGGTCCATAACACGTCGGTGTATCAAAATTCATCAGAATATCTCATAAATTGTGATCTGTGATCGAGCAAAAGACAAAAAGCAAACAGACAGACGGACAGATAAGCTTAGGCATAGTAAAAGGCGAGCCTATCTCATCTCCTTCTGGGCGTTGCATACATGCGCGCAAATTTAATAGACCCTGTTATTATGAATTAATAAATCCTTAAAATATGAAGCGAAACAAACAACAGCTTTCACTGGCTATAGGATTTATATAGGATTTATAGGTGCATTCGTATCCAAAAGAAATTGTTGCAAATATTTTCATTTCGTAGTTAGCGGTTGAACGCGTAAATAAAAATTTATATATAGACTTTTTTTATACCTATGCTACGAAAGCAGTCCAATTTCTATTATACCGGTCGATTCAGACTTACTTTCTGGATCACACTCTGGATTGATCTGAGCTTGTCTGTCCTTCTGCCTGACGTGTTTTCTTGTGTTAAACCTACAGGTCGCCACGTTCTGAGGTATTTTGATGGAATTTGGTACCCTGGCGTGTTTTGGCTCACAGACTAAACCTATTGAAAATTGTTCGCATCGGATGATCGGATTCCTTATAAAGCCGGGTTTTAAAAATTCTTTATATAAATTGCGGTGGACTGGTGTAGAGTATCTAATAGTTGTTTGCAGGCATGGAATTGTGTCAGACTGTTCCTCTAAAATCAAAAGCCCACAATTGTTTTCTCTTAATTACGAGAACAGAAGATGTCATCAATTTTAGTTTAATATTACGGAAGGTGCACTATAGCAAATAAATTCACTTTGCAAGAAATCAGCAGACTGTGTGCTATTCATATTTATAGGTTTTCTTACTTTTTCCATCCTTTTGATTAGGCAAATATATCATTGAATCGTTTTATTAAAATATAAGTTTTTATTTTTTATTTCAAGCTTTCAATATGCCTGGTAAATGTCGGGTCTTCGTTAAGTCTCAACAAAAACGCAACCTTTTCGCCTGAAAGACCTTTGCGAAACGATCAGATCGCTAACCTTGATAATATACATCCACAATTTGTAAGCATTGAACATTTGCAGGCCTTGCTGCAAAGGGCCACTCAACTATTTCAACCGGTACGCTTTCAACAAACGGAACCCTTAGCCAATTCTGACCAACAAATTAACATACCACAACAATATATGCAACCGCCCTCTAGCAATCCATATAGTTTTTATATGCCGCTCTATGAACACGACGATGAGGATAAGATCCTAAATGCTAAACTCGATGAACGCAGTCGCAAGCTGCAAAAACTAATCCCACCGTCAGCGGCAATTATAATTCAACAGGATTTTGCTAAATCAAATTATGGTACAAAAGCAAAAAAGTCACCAAAAAAATTTGATTCTAATCTTAAGCACATTAATGTTAAATGGTTGAACAGCTACGAAAAGCAATTTTCTTCTCCCGATAACAAGAAGGCAATGACCGTACCAAAAGCTGTATATCTGATTAATGACGAACGTAATCGAATCAATTTCGATGATTCGTTTTTCGGTGTTAATATGTCAGTAAAAGAAACCGATAATAAAATGAAAAAAGCTACACCAGATCAACTAAATCGAGGTCATCAGCTTGAAGAGGACTTGTTGGCGACATCAACGTTTCAATTACCTGTCATTAAAAGAGACGATAAAACAATAATAGCTAGACGAATCTAAAGCAATGTAGAGTTTTTTCTTCTTAGAGAATTATGTCAAAGATAACTTAGTAGTAGTAGTCTTTTTTTATGATTTTGTTCATTTATTGAAAACTTGACTGTAAATAAAAATTTATGTATTTTCATAACTTTCACTTGCCATCGGCTATGTTAATTGTAATTGAACTGAATTCTCCAAAAGTTATTATTATTCACAGAATACGTACGATTTTATCAATGTCATCCAAAAGTCCTAATGCGCCAAAGCGAAATAATGATGGTTGCGACCATTCTACGCCTAAGGTTTCATTGATCAGAATCATCAATGAAATCGCTTCGCGAACCGTACGAACCCCTTCAGCCAGATTTGTTTTTTTTCGCCTAAATTCCCTTATAGCCCAAATCATTGCTAAGCCTACCTGTAGTGTAGTGTACCATTGACGCTCTCCTTACCCGTAGAAGTTTTTGTAGCAGCTAGAATTACTTGTATTCCAGTAATCTTTGCACTTGATTTTAAGTAAAACTTACGTTTTCAATGGAACCGAGTTCACCTACCGTCAAAATAGTTTTCATATTTCTCATTGCATTTAGCATACTTCCTCATAAAGACCTTGCTATTGTTGACGATTGATAACAATATCTGTTTCTCTAACTCCGCAGCCAATGGCGTAAGTAATTTCTTCTAAACGAGTTTTTAAACCGTATTGATTTCCCTGGTGGGGAAAATGTCATAAATTCATTTTAATTGCCCAAATGTTTTATAAGCATCATTCACACCAGCTGGCCGAACGCAAACGACAAATTGATAGACTTGACGGCTTCCTTTATAATTTTATTTGGAAAACTTCGTACTAAGTAGTAGAATTGACAGGCCTTTGACGGGTAATATTAAACTTCACTTTAAGTCCTATAACATTCACCATTACAATTATTATGGATTACATGCTTCTTTTGAATTAAAATGAAAGCTGCAATTTTTCACACAACCACGGTGTGTATTGAGTCGGTCCAGTTTCGCGACTCGATTCTCGCTTCGCCCAAAATGCGTCTTGTGCCTTCATTAAAGTTGACAATTTGACGGACGTTGAAGTCGTATTTGCTGCCATACGAATTTTTTGCCATTTTGGAGTGGAGCGATATCATCGAATTCGAGTAGTATTGGAGATGCCGAATTTTATTGGATCTTCCAAATTGATCTCTCGCGTAAGCTCTGGGCCGATCTCGTCACCAAGCTTCAGGTTTTTCTCTAATTTTCCGTTGGTATCTTGTCTATACGATATGAGCGGGGAATGACTGAGGAGCAAGTCAACAGATTTCGAACTCTGAAGACAGCGACTGTTCTTCGCTCTTCGTAGTGCTGCTGTTGCTATATCTGCATCCAAGCAGTCTGTCCTCCGAATGGCCGTAGGCAATCATTTTGTTTGTGAAAACTTCGTCGAAGTGGTTTTATCTTCGCTGGTCAACTTATTCACAATTTTCTTCAGCTGTAGCCTCGTGCTGCAAGGGCGCCAATCCTCCAATGTTGTTTCTGCAGGTGGGTTGAAATGGAGTCTTCTTTGTTTCTGTGAAAAATATGCCTTACAAAGTTAATATCCGTGAATATAAAGAGTTAATGCAAAACTGGGGCAAACTCCAATGGACATAAATGCTCGTTATGTGTTTCTTAATGTAAGGCAAGAGTTATTGAACTAGTTTGGTCAATTCTGAAACAGACTGTTCTTCCTTCGAAATTTTTAATAATTCCTGTTTGAGTTCCTCTCGGGAACTAAAAGCCTGTATGGACCCATTGATAGAGAAATCATAGTACAGAAAAATATTTGTAAGAAATTGTACATTATTGAACGTTATTGACTCGGGCCAATTATTAAACATTATTAAACATTATTGACTTGGGCCAATTATTAAATATTAAACAATGGGAAAGTATAAGCAGCGCGATGCCATAAACGGCATACATTAGCTCGAGTATCGTCACCAGACAATGAAGTCAAATCAATGAAAGTTAGGGCTTTTAGAGCCCAAACAATTTCATTGCTTCCTAGCTTTTGCTACGATTTCTCTTGAAATATCCTCGACTTGCCGGAGTGAAATATAGTCAATGTTAATATTGAAACCGATATTGAAATTAAATAATTTAATTATATAATTGTTACATTACCAAAGGGCAGAATATTGTTAACTCTCATTCTCTATGCATTTGCTCGTAATCGGTGGTTTTTTTTAACTTTAGTGAAAAAAATACTGCTTTTGAGTATGAATTATTTTTGTTTTTTTTATTTGTAATCTTCAAATCATATCGTGAAGTAAATGATCGTGTGAGAAAGAGTAACTGACAGAAACGCATACAAATAACCCACTAAAACCGCACAAGGCTCCGCAATTACGACAAGGCATAATATCCCGAAATGTTATGCCACGTTTTTGTTGTCGCACAGTCAATGTTTACACAATAAACAAACAAATACCACATATATATAAAGTACGGGAGGACTTGATTCAAAAAATAATTCTAAACAAGAAATGATAACTTTTTGTTGCGAAAACCCAACCCAACTATTACAATAAATGAGGAAACCAATAACTGCTTGCGACAACAAAAAAGTAGTAAATGTTATATTTTTGTTCAAAATATTTTATAATAACGGATGTCCATCCATATATTTGATATCTTGCTGCGGGCAAACGCATTTTATTTTAGTGACGAGGGCTTTCTTTGCGCTGAGTATCTTTGCTACGGAGTAAAGCAGCTTCGAAAACGGACCAATTTTTGGTTAATATGCTCAATTTTTAACTGCAGGTACTACTTGAGAAAGAGTTCCAATCACTTCCCCTTGCCTCCTCGATTTTAGATCTTACAAACTTTTGGAAAAGTCTTTTATTTACGCAACATATTTGGTCAAGAGTGACACCGTTTGTGATCTTTTACAATGATAATTGAAATTCATTTTATTAAAAAGTGTTCTTAAGAATGTCTTTTGGGATTATTATATTTTCTAAAGCATTAATTGTTCATTACATAAAAGTCACTAAAGGACTAGGCATTTTAGCTTAAACTACATTTTAAAGTTTTAGTTTGAAATAGTAATGTCGACTACCATCTCCTATGTCCTCCACCACCTCCGCCGCCACCACGACCACCTCGGCCAAATTTGTTATTTCCACCACCACCGCGGCCGCCTCTAGAAAAACCGCGTCCCCCACCGCCGCCACCTCCACCCCTGCCACGTCCACCAAAACCGCCACGCCCACCATTCTGATTTTTAACTCCTCCTGGAGGACCTTTTTTCTTCGGACCTTTGGGTTGCGGGGCTTTAGGCAAAAATCTGGCTATTGGCAATAATTTTGTTGGTTCAATGAATAGCTGTTGATTGCTTTTAAAACTGTTAGCTTTTATATTATCCGACAATTTCACAGATACAGAATAATCTCTGATGGTACCGAAGATCTCATCAACTTTACCGATAGCTTCTTTGTTTTCTAGGTAAATGGGTGCACTAAAGTAAGGCACATCTTCAATATCAACTTTAACAACAAGATCATCTTGGCAACTGTAACTGAAATGGCCTAAAGGCACAACGCGTTCTGGCGGTCCTTGTTGAAAATTATTGTCACGGAAACCTCGGCCGCCTCCACCTCCACGATTAGAGCGAAAACCCCCGCCTCCACCGCGTCCACCACCACGTCCGCCGCCACCCCGTCTTTGACCACCACCACCTCCTCGACCAAATCCCATATCGATTTTCCTACACTTTATAGAGATATCCAATTAACCGAATTAATCCAAAAAGTTCAGACCACGCGGCAAGAATATTTTTATATTTTTATATGGAATGCTTTGAAAACATGGTTACCAAATTGCAAAAAAAATTTAAATCATATGGAAATATAAAAGTAGGATTATGTCGCAGATGTTATCAAATCAAAACGTAACCAATCTAAGGGCATATGCGTTGAGAAGTAAAAGCAAGAAAACCGGTATAAGTATAACGTATGGTTTAAAGAGTAAAAATGAAAAAAAATCTAAACAAAAAATGTATACAAAGTAGCTGTAAGACCCTAATTTACTTGGCATATATTAAAGTTTTTACCCTCAGGCCTGTAAACAAATATATATAATTGTAAATACCCCACACTTGTTTTTTACAAGACAGATGCATGGTTTAGAAAGCGGTATAAACAAATTTGTGTAAAAAGTACATGCGACATGTAATAAATTTGGTGACATGTTCCACAACCTTATAATATCGCGTGAGATGAAAAAACTTTATATATTTTTTCAAAAACTGTGCAAAAAAGTAATAATGAAATCCATTACATAATAATATTACATAATAATAAAGCATTTCAGCGTTAATTTTTATTACAAAAACAAAATAAAATTTAGTGTGCAGTGAAAATTCAGCCCGTAAGTATACACAACATATAAAAATTAAAATTGAGATTAGGAACTACCTATTATCATATCATACAACTATTCATTACAACTCGATAACAAGCGTGCACATTCATTGCGAACGATAATTTAAAGAAAGGAAAAAAAAAAGATAAAAATAAATAAATAAGTAAAGGTTTAAAAAAAGAAACAAAATTTTTGTAAATTTAAAAAAAAAATAAAAAATTTACAAATTGATTTTTTTTCCGCCTTTCGTCCGAATTGGTTGTTTCCCGGGATAACTGCTACAGCAACATCAGCCTGCCTATGGAGACAGGGTCTGAATTAACTGTCACGGATAGAAACGATTTCGAAGATTTCTATACGAATGAGCATACCAAGAGATCGAGGATAGGTGGACATAATGTCAGTCTATCTCCCAAAGGAACAAAGGAGCAATAAGTAAAGATTAGACAGTACTAAAAAACAGGTATTTAATAAGCCCTCTAAATTGGGTGCCAAAGAGATTGAAAAGCATGATATTAATTTATATGACTATCTTTCGCAAGGCAGTTTCGTACCTTTTGTTGAAACTTGCGAAAATGCCGGGGGAAAACGTGTGAACGTCAACTCGAATCTTTTTTCTATGATTATTTAGAAACTTTCAACATCTTACTCGAATTAAAAGTGGTTAGCAGGGCCTGAACCAAATCGCTTTTCAGCTCTACTACCAATGCCAACAAATTTGTCACAAATAATGATTTTACTAAAAATAATTTAAAAGCTTCAAATGGAAAGCCTTCCCTAAGTCAATAAAATTTAATTATTGTCACCTGTCTCTAAGTGTGGTAGATACGGTCATGTTTCAAAATTCTGCAAAGCTAATGAAAGCAGATGCCTGAACTGTGTCTCCAAAGTGTTTGAACTGTGAAAAAATGAAGTGCTTGTCCTGTGGCTCAGGTGAGCACAACACATCAATAAGATCATTATTAGGCTATTAAAAATTTCTCCTATAAAGGAGTAAAAGAGAAGTTTTCCTCAAATTACTTTGAATGTCTTGACGACATCTCCTACGATGATAATTTCCCTTAATTGGGGAACGCGTCTGCCATTCCGAGTAAGCACGACAATGAAAATGCCAGTGAAGTTTTAACTAAGAATAAATTTAATGCTGTCCTCAAAAGGAAATAGGTTTTTTCCAAACCTTCTCTTAGTTCACCCACGAAACCTTTTCTCCATTCATCCCCCAAGTCGTCTGTAACAAGACTTCGGCGTCCAGTAATTTCAAACAACTATTTGCGTTCCTTAGAACTTGAAAGATTAATCTCAGCGATTAAAGAAAGTATCCGTCCGATGATCCCTCAGAATCTTATTGAAGAATTTCAAGATAAAATGTCTGTCTGCGCCAATCTCGCCTCGATGAAGCACGCAGCATTACGAGTAAATCCGCCGGGGTTCCTTCTCAAGTTTAAATATAATCTTTTTACAAGATAACTGCCGAACTGACGACTACGGTGGTATCGGTATATTAGTTAAGAAAGATGTCAAGTTCAGTCGTATTCCTTCTAACTCTGCCGTTGACATTATGGTCATCAAAGCCATGAATTCAACCCGAATCCTTTCATAGCATCATCCTACTTTCCACCCAATCTCGATGTACAAAACTTTCGTGATGAGATTCAGAGATTATGTGACTTTCTCGACGGCGAACAAAATGTGAT
>CCAG010000536.1:0-50337 GCA_001077435.1 Glossina morsitans morsitans | reverse complement strand
ATGGAAAACCGGAAATAATTGCAAGAATTGTATTTCCTTTATTGCTACCGAACACAGAGAGACCATAACATTACTAAATGTCTTTTCTCCAGTTTTTCTTTTGCCCATCGAACGCAAACACTTGAAAGTATACTAACTTTCTCATTATATTTGTAACACCTTAAAGTATGCTAGGGAAAATTTATTCAGCGTAGGTATTCTGAATCACTCAGAGATTCTCAATTCTTTCACTTTCAGTTCATCGCTCTTCTGATCAATTCGATGGGCGTTTGCTTTCTTCTCGTATGCCTAATAGTAGATAATTAATTTTTCCTTGTTCCCGTATATGTCCATTCATTTATTTCATCATCGGTAAGCTCTTTGTTTTTTTCTTTTTTGCCCAGCTGTTTCTCCTTACGTCCACCTGCTTGCTTACTTTCCTTGATATTTCCAGACTTAGTGATGTCAATGTACATAAATGGAATGGAGTGGAACAAAACAAAAGTTAGGACCATAGATGAAGTCCGAAAATAGCTTCGATGGTTTGCAAAACCGCTTAAAAGTAAATCTGATAATTTTATTACATTTTCGTCGATAACTTGTATGACTTGAAACGGGTATCGATGTGAAATCTTGTATAAATGTTTATTGAAGATCATGTAAATATTATCCAACAGAGGATGGATACTTAAGATTCGTTCTAAAGCGATTATCGTTCGCGGGCATATACTTATTGTCTTTTCACTTTTCACTTTTCCCTTTTTTCTGTTTTTCCTTTTTCTACAAACACTTCGATGGAAGCTCGCGTAGTGGAATGTATGTGGCTGAGATGAGACTCTTTTAGCAATTTGTAAAATGCCATACATGAGAATCCTGTTCTGCCCCATTATTCCATCCGGGTCTAAGTTATTCTACTCGGCTCTCTGTTTTGCTTTATGTGCGTTATGTGGTCATGGTTGAACAAATTTCAATTTCGAACTCATTCGTTTTGCTTCACTTTTTCTTGTTGTTGTTAGTTTTTTTTTTTTTTTTTGTTTTCTTTCATTTTCTTTTGTTTCATCTCTGATTTCTTATGTTTTGTTCTTACTTTATTTTATGTTTTGTATGCGTCTGAGAGAAGAAAAAAAAAATGTTTTGCTTTTCTTAGTCACATCTTCTCCTGGCACTTGCTCATATTTACTTTTTTCTTTTTCAAGTATTTATTGTTATCTTGTGTGAAGTAAGCGGTAAAGTATTGTTGGCCAAGTTTAGAGAAAAAAGGAACAAAAAAAAGAAATAGAAAAAAAAAGTACAAATTGAAGAAAATTTTCTTTATAACAATTTAAATTTGAAAATAAAACAAAAAAAAACAAAATAAAAAAATAAGTTTAAATAAATGTTTGCGCCAAAGTAATTGCAGACCTGGAAAAATACTTGATAATCAATACGAAAAAAAAAAACCTTAAGATATTCCTGTACAGTTTCTGCTTTCCATAAGTTTCCCATTATTTTTTCTTAAGCGAAGCAGTGCTGTAGGAAAACATGAAAAGGCAAGCGCTAAAGGCGAACGAGTTCAGCAGAGATTAGCGCGAATAAGAAAAAAGTAAAGAGTATGAAGATGCGCTATACACAAATGATGGACTTTTCATCAAAATTGGATTGAACTGAAAGGAAGGTGAATGAAACATTCAAAGCCATTTTAAGTGTAAAAGAAAAGCAAGAGCATACTGCCGTTGTTATCGCTAGTCTTCGCCAGTCTGTAAATGTTTCTAAAACACTGCCCAGACCAATTAATTGGAACAGACACAGTATTCTTGACATGTTTTACATTTGCAAATGCTTGTTGACTTGTCTACAGCACAGCCGAGGGGACAAGGTACGTAAATGCCATAGCGGTGTTTGCGGGTTGGAACCTCAACGCGGTCTGGTCTTGTACTATATACTAGCGATATGTATATTTCAAGCTTTTAATCTTGAAAATTGTTGCCTACTTCTGCTTAATGTACGTTTTAGCCAAGAAAGAATACATAAATAAATAAAGACTTGATATGAATACGAACTAAGGACTGTTGAAAAAATTTGCTACACAAATGCTTTTTATTTATTCATTACTACCTACAATATGCAGTCAAACGAATTAAGCAACATTTTTAGGATTAAAAGCTTGAATTGCGATCTTATGGAGAAGGCCATCCAGCAAAAGCACATTAAAGTTCTGACTAAGCAGTTCTACTCAACAGTTTCAATTTCTTTTTCTAGGCTTAAGGTACTAACAAGCGAACTTAGGCCTAAGGCTTAAACTATAACGTTATACCCAAAGAAATATCAAGCAGAACCAAGCTTTTTGTTGTGCTTGTCTTTAAAACTCAGCGATTCGCAGAAAACACAAATTTAGTTTCGCGAATTTATTCGCGCAATACCTGCCTGCCTTTCAAGAGTCAGAAGCAAGATTAAAATTGTCTTGATTACTGCATGAATGAATGAAACAAAATGTATTTTCTTTATTGTTTACCTCTTTCTTACATAGTGCAATAAATTTAATAAAAATGTTTATGTTAACAAAATGCTTACGCTAGTAAAATGCTAGTGTTATCATGAATGCTTACCCTAATAAAATACAAAATATAATCCATGAGGATAAACGACGAATTCGGATGGAGCGATAATACTACACCACATTATAGGTACTCAAAAAGGATGGTCTACAGCGCTGATGTACGGAACCGCTTGGGCGGTCGCGAGCCTTATCCCCTCGGCTATTCAGTAGATATTGGTAAAAATTATCGGCCAAAGAGTAAGCATGTAAAAGTATTTTTATGTGCCTGGATTTTAGTAAACTTTTCCCCAGGCTCCGCACCTTAAAGAGAAAAATGCGAAAAAAACTTTATTGTTTAGTATCCTCGTCCCACCTCAATACCCAATCTATGTCGAGAAAATCAAGTTTAAAGCATTTGCAAGCACCCGAGTAGGGCTTATCCTTGCATCGGATCAATGGATCCTTGAGAAATCTACTCCTCCGATCTGCGATTGTGGAGAAAATCAAACACAATTGAACATAGACTCGGCGTATGCCGAAACCTTTCTAATATTCGAAGATTAGTTTTCGGAGCATATAACCCTATGAATATCTTGAAAATATCTGAAGAATTTAATGTCAATAATATATTTGACTACAAATTAAATTAACTATCTAATCTACCTTAACAAGCAGCAATAAGAAGAGCCGACAGACTTGGTTGCTAGTGCTTATCCGACTTTTAGCTCTTTGGCCTAAATAGATTGTAACAATAACAGTGAACTTAGTAAACATTAAAGTTTTGTTCAGTGTAAGATTCTGAATCAGTTTGGCTGCATCCATTTACCATTTTCCTTAGGGCTCATCTTCAGTTGGAGATCTTTTAAAGTCTTTTTTGTTTTGGTGGAGAATAGACGACCAATGTAATTGCACTAGAGCATCCTATAAGACACGTTCATATAAGACGGAGTCGTGTAAATTGTGCATAGGGAGTCATATAAGACGGTATGACAATGGGACAGAAGTATATATTAATAGATTTTAAAACATTTCTCTTTCTCTCTATCAGTCTCTCTCTCTCTTGAAATAAAATTATTTTGTGTTCAATGGCCATAAAAATTGTTGTCATACAGTGCCTTAAGCCCGCTTATTAAAAAGATGTCTTTTAAATGTAATAAGTAACTTAATCGCTTTGGGCTGTGAAGGGTTATATGGTTATGTGTAGATTTTAAGTTAAACTCGGTAAAAGTGTACTTACGGGCCGGAAGAAAAATTAAATCCAAAATTATTTTTGTATTATAAGAGAATATAAACTGCATTTGTTTTAGTTTTGAACATTTCTCTGAAAAAAAATAAAAATAAAATAAATAAATTTATATTTATTTAAAACATTATAATATGCACGAAAGTCTTTGTAAATTAACAAAAGGTTAAAAGGACAATAAATAGAAAGGAAAAGTCCTTCAGCCCTTTCCCTAGCATTGCAGTCAAAGCATTCTTAAAAATGCATTAACAGCAACTACAAGAATTTTATGATATACATGAGCTTTGTTTTCCTGTTTTCTTCCTCTGCTTTTTTTTTTTTTTTTTTTTTAAACAAGAATAAGAATCTTGTAGACCAAAAAAAGCTCAAAAAAAAAAAAAATGTTGAAAAACAACCTTCCACTGTTTTGTCTCCTTTGCCATTGCTTTCGGTACGATTTTTAGGAATATTTTTGAAAATATGTTGCTTTTTCTTCTTCTTGTTTTTCTTATTCTCTTAGCCTTACTTTATTATAATATATAGAGGAAAGCGTTCACCTTTTGTTATAAGTAATGCCATCAGGCATTTAGGTCTTAGTACCGCTTCTTGTTATGTTTACTTATGCCACAGTATTCTACACAAATAATACATAAGCAAGTAGATGTGTACGTATGTATAGACGACGGTGTGTGTGTGTGTGTGTGTATACGCGGGTAAGTGTATAAATAAAATCTTTTAGCCAAGCAAAAGGTTAAATTTTATTCTTTAGATTTTCATTCAGATTTATATAAGAAAAAAATAGAAAAAAAAAATAAAAATAAAAATATATGTTGAGAAATAGCGACAGAATCCAGAAAGTCAGAAGAAGAGTATGAGATATGTGTATAAAGTTTTCCTAAAGAGGATTTTACTACAAATTGCAGAATTATGTTCGTTCGTATTTTATTAAGTGTTGTTGCACAGTTGTCGTTGTTGCATAGGTTAGTTTCTATGATATTAATATGTTTTTTTCACATAAGCGAGGAGAGAGCAAGCACACAACACAAAATTCCATAAATGCATAGAAAAAACAAAAAAAGGAAAGAAAAAACAAATTGTGTCAAGTATGCATTAGATTCACAATAAGAATTTTATTAAAATGTCGTTTGTTCGGTGCAACATTAAATATTAAGAAAGATGCGAGACAATAAACAAGCGAAATTATGTATGTATTTGAGCTTAACCGCATTTAAGCTGCAACAGACTTTCAATGGATGAGATAGGTAGGTAGACCAGAATATAGTTTGTTTAAATATTAAAAAACTTATTAAACTTTCACAAGAGATTTTCAACTTTTTTCAATTCACTTTTTTAATAATTCTTCAAAACTCTTGCATTAAACTTTTTTTTCAATTCTCTTTTTTACTAATTTTGCAAAACTCTTCCTACTCCTAAATGGTAGAAAATAGCGTAGCTTTACTAGTCTCAAGACAATGACTATTACCAATAAAAACGATTCACTTTTCGCATTTTTATTCAAAAACTTAAGGCGACTCTTGGATACTCACGATAACAATCATTGCATATCTAGAAACTGTTGTCCATCCATACAAAGTCAATGTAAATTGCCAGACAAATGACTACACATTAAGCAATCTATGCGAAAACATCGTTGCTTAATTAGCTAATGTTTGTTTCCCTTACATATTAATTTTCGCAAATTTTCTAATATTTTCAACAAAGTATTGAACCCTTGGCGTTTCTAATCATTCCACAGTTCCTTTGTCAGAGTGAGTAATGAAAAACATGCAAGAAAATTATTTTCTCATCACCATTATCTTAAAAACGATTAAAGAAAAGGAAAGGGACAACATTTTCTCTCTTAAATATTGGCTGGAAACGGTTGATTTCTTCTACTTTCAAAATGAAAGCCAAAGTTTATGTGTGGTATGTCATGCAACTGTTAAGTAACAAGGAAAAAGTACGGAAAGGAAAGATGTTCACAGTTTTTGTTGAATAGTATTGTGGGCGTGTCCTTTGACCGGTTTAGATTATTTTCAAATTCTTTTGCAAATTTCAAAGATGGTTTACCAACAGGTGCACAAGTGGACGGATGGACAGCCTGACAGCCTAAAAGCCTGCTTAAGGGCATTCCAACTTTGAAACTGGCCAAGAATTCACGTACTTTATGGAGTTCTTGATCCTTCCTTGTGTACGTTATAAAGGTGTTGAGAAGAGAATTAAATTTCGATAATATTATAATAATGGGTTAGCGGTTGACAAATCAAATGTCTTTAGACGTTTATATGCGATGGGAAGATCAAAAAAGAACGAATTGACTAAAAATGCCATTTCGACTGCTACTGCAGATATCTACCGATGTGAATTAAACAAGATGGACGATGTACGGTAGCGAAAAAGACTACCAATAGCGGTTGACACATGCAAAGTCATCCTCATGCATGACAACACTCGGCCAAACGTCGCAAGAATTGCTAAGGGTACACTGTCGCAGCTCGAATATGAAATTCTGCCGCGTCCAACGCATTCACCAGACATAGTCGCCTTCTGATTATTACTTATTCACATCGAGGCAATACGAGTTGGCTGGAACGCGGTTTCGAAATGCTGAAAAAGTACAAAAATGGTTGGATGAATGAATCGCTGTCAAACCAATACTGTTCTTTCAACGCGGTGATGGGAAAAAGTTGTAGACATTGACGAACGCGTTTTTCAAGTGATGAAATAATCAAAGTGTTTGCATCACCTGATAACTAATTATATTTTGCTAAGCTAATGGTTATTATGCTTTTAAACCTTTAAGCTCTGTGACGCGAATAAGGTTTGATCATCGGATATCGGACGATGAAGTTCACACTTGCAAAAACACATGCTTGCCATGCAGGGATTATTGTAACCGAATTTTCATATCGCTACATTATCAACTAAATGCAGTATATTTTCATTTATAATTTTCGACTTCGTCCATATATATCTGAAAAGTTTTTACCTAAATCTGGGCCTTGGCTACCAATAATAGTCCTAACGTGTGGGCTAATACGACCACAATTAACAGTAAAATTTCAATACCAATTTATATCCAATTTATTTAAAGTTGAGTGAAGGGCATGCTAATGTACCGGAGCAAAAACAGGACATAAAGTGGAAAAAAAGTTGCAAAAATATGACCGTATGAATATCGTATCGGTCGGGACAATATTTGAACTGAACACGAAGGTGATTCTGACAAACATTTGTACAGCAGAGTTTTCGAGATATCTTCAAGGGATCAAAAATTGTTGACGAAAATAGGAAAAAATGTCAGCTTCTTTCCGAAGTTGTTTCAGTTTCTTCTATATCATGGGTGTGCACATAAACAGACCACGCCCATCTTTCTAATCTCATATCCTTAAGCGATCAATTCTAATTTTGCCTTCTTATCTTAATTTTTCTCGCTGTAGCAATTCTGCAAAACTTGTGGGTCAACATCATGTTTAACGGTAGAAATGTTGTATATGTCATCGGTATCTCGAAGCTACAGCAACACTGATTACATGTATTTAAAGGTCTTATGCTTTATAACTATTTTTTTTAATTTTAAAAGTTTAAAAAGGTCATATTGACCCACACGTACTAGTGGTTCTAGTGTCAAAGTTAGTACATTTTTCTTCATGTGTAGCCTAAAAGCTGTAGCGTACCTAATTGAGTGTCTGTTAACTTATCTTCCAATATGCGAGAAAGGAAATTTTCATCAACTTTCGTTCATATTCTGGAGTTTCATGCATTCTGTGCCCCTCGCTTACTAACTAAGGTTTTAAGAAATCTCTTCAGTTTTTAATCGCAATCGCTTAGACTTATATAGTTTAATGTAAAAATTCTGCCGCATCCACGGACACAGCCCTAACACCCATCATCCATAAAGTACATATATTCTTGATCAGCATCAAATTCTGAATCGATTTAAGTCTATTCGTCTGCCCGTTGTAAACAGTGTCCTGGTCGCAAAAATGAAGCCATCAACTTCAAGTTTGGCGAAAATGTTGTAATTTCTTGCGCGCAATTCCATGTTAAAAATGGGGCAAATCGGTTTAAGGAGGCACCTACAGTACTACCTAAACATCTCTGTTTTGCAAAAGCAATAGAAAATCGATGTTTTTTCCATTAATCATAAACTATGGTGTACTATGTATGGGCGACAGTGTAGCACCCGTACACAAATGGTAAAAATTGACCACGCCTATCCAATGTTATAGTGTCTGATAATTCAAGTTTTTTTTCCAATACTTTTATAGCGTGCAGAAGCGAACTTCAAAAACCCCATAAGTGTTCAGTCAATTTCAAATTTGGAAAGCATCTAAGCATGTCCGTCCATTCATCTATCTATGGTACAATGTTATCCCGTTCGCAAAAATGAAGATATCATCTACAAACTTGCAAAAGAGTTTGAAAATGACCCAAACTTTTCAAAGAACACAACACCTACAACGCCCACATATAGCAAAAACTGCCAACGCTTTTGCTTTCCGTGTTGTTTGCTTGTTACTCATAAAATACAGCACATATCCCATATCAGTTTCCACTTTTATTCTTAAAATAGAAAAAATCAGCCACGCCCATCCAGTATTACAGAGTATGAAAATGTAGTATTTTTCCTGTTTTCTGGAATTACGGGAATGGATATAAAAGTTTCGATCATGACCGAATACAATTTTCTTCATTGTTAACCTTTAAGTGTTTTTTTATGCAGCTTAGGCGGCCTTTCATAACACATATGTGAATTAAATGAACGAACTTTGGGTGATGGAACTTATTTTGAACCGCAGACATGCGGGCGGAGAACTGAATGTTTTTTCTCCAGTTTCACTGAGTTAAAAAATCAATTCAGTTAAAGAAAACGCGACCGTGAGTGCTACCTAATAATCTTTCCATTCGATTTTTTATGGGTGCATTTCTTCTTTAAGTTTAGATCAAAGTTTACACCAAATTTCACATTTCTATTTAGGTAGCGTATCACTTCATAAGTCAAAAATATGTGTAAGAAATTTACTTTCTAAAAACTGATGCATACGTTTGCTCGTTACAACTGACGTGAAAATGTTAACATATCGCCTTGACTTAGTAATGAAAATGAAAGGTATGAGAGGAAAAAGGCTCTGTAGAGAACGAACATCTTTATCAAATTTTGAATGAATTGGAAGTTTTGCTTCTCATTTGATATCAGTAGTCTACATTATCGTAGCTATCATCGTCATCGTCCTCATCATCGTCATCGTTACCGTCACCGCCATCGTACTCGTCGTTGCCGTTGTCGTTGTCTCAAGCTTTTAATGCAAAAATTTTAACGTGAACAAATTGTGATACGATTTTGCATTTGTCTGTCTATCTATCTAGTCGTCTGTCCATTCGTCTATCTAGCATTTTGTCTGTCTATCTAATGGTTTTTGATTCTTTCTATAATCATTCTAATGCAAGCACAAGCACAACACACGTATATATTTATCCATACAAATCACTTTGTAAAAACTATGGAATGCAAATGGCAGCCAACAGAATGTTTGGGGATTTGTAACTGTATATAAAATGGCAAATATAAGTGTAACAATGGCTCTGTACGTGTGTGTATATGTGTGTGTAAGTATATACATATTTATATATATATATATATGTGTGTGTGTGTGAATGAAACGGTGTACGTGTGTAACAGAACAGCATCAATGTTTTGATGATTCTTATCTCTGTGTTATCTCGTTGAATGTATTCAAATGAATGCAATTTATATGCACAGTACAACATTTTTCGGTTGCTTTTGATTGTTTTTAATACTTTATAACCATTTCACACAAGCTCAGATGCATACAAACATACACACACACATATATATATATATACATGCTCATGCATATACGTGCATACGCTTGCACTAACTCTCTTGCTTTTTAGTTCCGTCCAATAAACCAAGGTTCGTGGCAATGACGATGATGGTATTTTATGATTCTTGTTGTTGTTTTTGTTTTTGCTGTTGTTGTTATTATTATTGTTGGTAATGATGTAATATTATACTCGAAGTTTATCTTAACGTGTGTGTATATTGTTAGTTGATGCCATTAACACAATTCCAGGCTTTGTGTAGAGCAAAAAAAAAAAAACAAAAAAAACAAAAAAAGAAAGAGTGAAAATTTCTACTATCTCCCTCTCTCACTCTCTCTCTCTTGCTTTCCTTTTCCCTCTTAGTTCCTATTTCGCTCAATAATGCTTCGGTTTTCAGAGCTTAAATGAATAAATGTGAAAATTTGTGCCGACAAAAAAGCTATTTATGCTGGTTTTACGTATTTAGTGGCTGTGTGCTGTATAATAACTGTTAAACTTTGCAAATGTTTGTGTCCACGTATGTATGTACATGTGTTTCTATGTTTATATACTTATGTATTTTGTTAAAACTTTATATCAAATAAAACCAAATTAGTTTTGCTTTTGTATTTTTGCATACATAAGCCAGAAACAGGTGTTACTCAAGATTCAGCACTCAGTTTGTAACAATCCCATTGTATACATAAGACATATATATATATATATATATATATATATACTTAAAAGGGAATATAAAAAATTTGTTTACTTAATAAGAGAACAATCAATGAGTAAATGCCAATAGATAGCGTAAATTGAATAAATCGTGAGTGTCAGTGTCAGTGAATTGAAAACGCTTTAGGCACTGTCTTGTTTATTGGGTTTTTTTTACGTTGTTGGGAAACCTAAGGAAAAGTAATCCCGGCGGTTTTCGGATACGTGTCTAAATTAACTCCATACATAATAGATTTGAATGTAAGTACGATTTGCCGAAGCGTAAGGTAATCTTAACGTAAGTGCGTAAATATTAAAAATAAATATGTAATCAAAACAAAGCATTTTGGCCAATAGCACAGAGGAACCGCAGAAGAACTTAAAAAAATGGAAAAATAGAAAATACTTTAGAATAAAGACCAGTTAACTGCATCCGTCCATCCGTCCTTATCATTCGGAATGACTATTTGCCGTAGTAATGCATTTTAGAAAATATTTCAGTCATATTGTCAAGTCGTTCAAATCGTTTGTCACTCGATTTACATACCCTACGTGTAACGAATACACGACTATATCACTAAAGACAGTTAAGTGTTTACGGTAATCGACCATATGTGCTTGTTTTTAAGCAGTACTGCCTACCTCTTTCCGAGAGTTCTAGTGCTTGTGAGCTTTTCTTTGGAATATTTTAGTACTTGAAAGACATACGTCGTCCTTTCACGTTACCACTTTAGAAACTTGGGCAGCGATGACCAAATAAATAAAGAAAACTCGTCAATTCAATTGCAAGATTGTGAAGTCTTGATAGTTAGATATAAGCAGACAACAAAAACGTAAAAAGTCTCATAACTTACTTCAAATCGATTTCTCTAAGCCTATGAACTATGAATCGTCTTTATCTAAACCGATGTTATTCAAGCAATTTCGCCAAGCTGAAGAGTCTCCACTGCTACAAAGAACTTGTGCAACTGTCATAGCTTTATTCGTAATGATGGGTATCGAAAATTCGTATCGAGACGACTGTGACTTGCTTAGTCATTTAAAATTCCAAACGCAAGTAAAGGTATTATGCTCGCTACTCGCATATGTGTATTGGGATTCGCATTAAAAATTTTAATTCTGTTAATTGTGTGTGTAAGGATCGCACTATTTTCAATGAATTTACAGTTTTACCGTTATATCTAATTTGTCATTTCATTTTCTATTATTTACAATCGGTATCAAATCCAACCAATTAGTCAGAGTTTTGTGCAATTTTGCGTTATACTTAAGAAGATTATTTGCGGTTTTCATTACATTTTTACGAAAATTAAATAATTATCGTTAAATTACAGCTAGAGTGCAATTCATTTTTCCATTTTTTGTCTTTTTGTTTTATTAGGTAAAACTTGTAAATAATTCATTTTGGCCAATGCAAGTTACAATGCTTGTCGCTTATGAGAACCGCAAACTTAATTACAAAACTGAAGGGTTTCTTTATTAGGGATGTTTTTGTTTTTTTTTTTTTCTTAGTCATCCCTCATTGATTTCAATGATTTGAAGCATTTTAGTTCTTTTATTTAAATCATATGACACAGAATTGACTGACGTGTTCTGACCCACATCGCAAGTCACAGGCGTTTTTTCTTTACTTTTTTTTCCAGGTAGGTTTCATGACTTTACAAACTGGTTGCATAACAAAGTCGATGGTTTTATTGCGACTAAAAAAACAATCGTTTTCTTTGAAGGCCAGTAAGAGGCCACGATATGGCTGACACCATTGATTTGGAGGTCAAAAGAAAGATTTACGGGAAATGGCAAAGTCGTCAAATGTAGAACTTTTCCATAAGAACTGTCCTAACGGAACTTCGTTTACAATGACCCGCAATCTCTTTTTTCCTTTTATATCAATTCTGCGATCAAGTTTTCGCAGCCCTTCGGCGTTCAGTTTCTAGGATGAACTATTGTTTTTATTTGAGACCTGCAGCCGCAATATTTTTTTCATCGTTCTTTGCATTTTTGTGCATTTTTCCTTAAGGAGAATATTATCAAGCTTCTGATTTCTTGCAGATCCTTATCGGGCTTAGTAGTTCTTATGATCGTAAATTGAATTTAGCGAATGTAACATTAAAGCAAACTTCGATGAAATTCGCATGAGCTCTTGAAACGATAGAAGAAATTTCTTTATCTTAACTAAGACGGAAAAAAAAGGGAAAACAAAAAAAACCTCTTTACGAATTAACTTTTATTGCTTTAGTAGATTTACCATTCCGACCAATATTTAATCATGATGAAATTTGGGACCATTACTTCATTTTTGTTTATTTATTTGAATTTTAACAGGATTGCTTCTAGCTAGGGCCTGTACTGGTTTCACCGATTTTTGTGTCTATTCTAAATGAATCTACAAAATATATGTTCATGTTGTACTTTAAGCGGGCCTTTTGATCGATTTGGCCCATTTCGAGCGTCATCCTGCATGTAGGAACTGCCGATAGGAGGGCAATATTTACAACAGATATTACTCAAGTAAATAGACGAGCAGACAGACAGATAGACCCGATTAATTTGCTTCGAAATTTTATATTAATCAAGAATATGTACACCTTGTGGCTCCTCGTGAAGATTCTTCTGGGTATCTGACAAAGTCTGACAAAGTGACTGCATCCTCATCTTTTCGGAATAGATAAGAAAAGTAAGCGACAAGCATATGACCAAGAAAAAGGGGAATCTTAACAATTTCCCAAGTAAAATCCAAAGTGCGGTAGATAAGTGTGTGGCATACGTTCCCAACCAGCGTAAATGTGATGGGATATCTAAAATTACACAAAATGTAATTTTTATCCATTAGATTATTTGTACATCTCTTCGGGGATATTTGTATGGCAGACTACAATTTAGATTTAGTAGGATTTAAGCGTACGATAAATCTGATCCGATCAGGCCACAAATATTCTTCTTATAAGCATAGTGAAGATATGAAATTCTTTGCCGATTGTTAACTTGCATAGGCTTGCAATTCCATTTAAGGCGTTCTGTAACGCTAGTATTAATACATGATCGCCATAATCTAAGATTGGAAGCCTCTTTTTTTTTCTTTTTTTTTGTGCTTTGTGGAAGGAGATTGTATAAGATCTGTACACCAGTAACATGTGATGAAGAAATTTTTCTGATGAGTTGTTCCATTGATTGTAAGATTTAGAGGGGGCAGTTTGGATGAATTTCAGCAAAAAGTCACAGGATCAGATGTCTGCTAAAGAGAGAGATCCCATTTGTTAAGCGGTACCGGTAGTCAGTACATTCCTGTCGAATTGTCGATGGGAAGCCCTATCTCCTCCATTTTTCTTTATATTACTTTGATCCTCGCATCAGAGTTCTACTGACGTCATTAACTGTCACTTGCAAGGTTTTCTTATAATATATATATATATATACATATATAATATAATATGGGATTGATAAACACACTCTTTACGGTTTCATAGTCAATTAGTTTCCAATAAGAGAAATTTAATGCTACAATGTGAGCGTACTTGTCAGCTACATTTCGTTGACTAATTTTAATTTGAACTAGAGGGACGCAAACTGTCGTAGACATGATTTGAATGTGAGTTAAGCAGTATAAGTAAATGTTTTTAACTTTTACACAAATATTTCACTAACCGCGGAATGATAAGCGTTTGCGCGGAGCTCTGATAAATCACATACGTATACTTAATGAGCGTGAGACGATTTAGTAATCATAACGTTCGCATACAGTTAAGGCTCTCAAAATCCCAAATTCACATCACTGTCATTCGATTCGTCATTAAATTGTTAACATTGCAGTAGATGAAGGATCTGAGAAAGGTTTCAACGAACCCCTTCTTAATGATATTAAAGCAGTTTTAACGGAGCACAAGTAACTTCTCGCAAGCGTGATGGGATTCAAAAATCAACTCCGTAGTTCGTAAAAGTAAACGCTAGAGTGTCTATAAACAGAACAACTAACGACGGGGAACGACCACCATGACCATTAGATCGTAATGTTTGTATTTGTTTAAGAACATTTAAAAATAAAATTAACGAATTAATGAATTAATTATTTTAATACAATTAACTACAGTTTGATTAGTGTACACCAGTGCTTGACATCCGATATTTACTACTAGTTTTCATCCAAAGCACAAAACATAAGCGGCACGTGGTGAATATGGTGTTCGTAAACATTCCCAAGTCCCCAGGTTAGCCAATACTACTTTACTTGTTGAAGTTTGGCAACCCATAAGCGAGCGCAGACAGTATTGACATTTGATTCTTTACACTCTTCAATCAAAAAATGATTTATTAGTTTTCCTAATTACGAACAGAAAACATTTAAATTTTTCTTTAGTTAACGTTTGTTTTTTTTTTTTTTTTTTTTTATTTCTATACTATAGAAGGCAAAATTTTTCTTGTATCAATTTTCAATTCTTTCCATGATAATTTCCGTAAAACGAAATTAAATGGAAAAGTTTTTTAATGGAAGGAGTCGAAGTAAATCTACGAAACGTCATCTAGCCGATTCAATGACCGATGATGGTAGCCCTAAGCAAACTGGTACGTTGGAGCCCAGCAAGGAAGATTCATCTCTAGACTTGCAAGGACCTGAACAACTATATGCAAAAGATTCAAGCACTGGAACCAAGTTTAATATATTTCATCGTCGACGAATGAAGTCGAAAACGCGTGATTCCACCAACAAAAAAAATAGTAAAACTGCAGACGAGAAAGGTGAAGTCGTTGAAGAGGCTATTACGAATAAACAGCAAATCCAAATTGAGGCATGTCCATCCGAGAAGCATGTAGAACAAGATAAGACCGAAAATGCTATAGTCGCAAAAATGGAAATTGACAATTTTCCACAAGATACACTCCTTGGCGAGGAAAAGGAGCAATTCGCAGTCGTGTCTTCACTTGCATATGCAAAATCTCCTACAAATATGCCCTTGAAAGTTGAGATTCCTAAAATTTTTGACAATGACGGCCATGAGCACATTGTTGAAGAAACTAAACCTAAGAGGAAGTGGCTACGGAGTGATAGATTTAAAAAAAATCGTATTCCAGAGAAGGAAACTAAGCAAGAAGCGTTAGCTCAAAATTCGAGAAATACACCAGAGCCCCAACAACCAATGCCAACGACGACAACAAGCGTAGTTACCTTACATCACAATTCAAGTTTTCAGGATGCGAACGCATCATCGAACTGTGCCATACGAAGATCGACTCCATCCTTTTCACATATTTCAAATATTCCAAAAAAAGAGGCTGAAAACCCAAAACCCGTAAAGCATTCGAAACTGGAGGTAAAGTCCAATAGTAGTTTATATAATGAAAGCAAAGACTTTAAAATGTAGTAGCAAATGTTTCCATTAGGTGTTGAATACTGTGCCACATATATTCGCTAAATTATTCTTTTCAAACGTTTGCCCTGTGTAGAGGAATTGCTTGTTATTGTTCCGAAGTAGCTTTGAAGCTAGCGATCAGGCGAAAATACCATAATACGAAAAATCGATGCATTTCACTTGAACGAAGTAAGGGGAAATATGTCGGCGATAATAGACGCAAGGTGATATCCTAACAGTACAGCTACTTGATTGCACGAATTGTGATAAGGAGGGAAAGCAAAAGTTTTTTCGGTTCAAAACATAGCACGACTAAGCCTGCAGTTAATTTAGAATGTTTTAGATGATGCCGCTAATTTAACACTAGAACTACCGACATTTTGCATACACCTTCGTTATGGGCAAATTTGATCCATAGTGGTTGTGGCATTGCTACAGTTGCGAAAAGGAAGATAGTAAAAAATTTACATTAGATTACGTACCTTGGGTTCAAAACTGGCTATAAACTACTCACATACAAGAGAGACAATCTCGGAAAAAATGATGGCAGTATTTTTATATGTTCATCTATAACTTTCGATCCCATGAAGATATTTCGGAAAAGCTGTTACCCCAACTTGCTTATTTGTTCGAGAAAATGTCTTAATGGGCTCACTAGAATAAATTTCCTTCAAGTTGCAAAAATTCAAAAAGGGCATATTGACCCACGAGGTCGTTCTAGTGTTAATATACCGGCGGTATTATTAAGCGTGTTAGGAAAAAGATAAAGCTGAAAGCAAGCAACTTTTTTAAGTGCAGCAAGTCTAAGAGGAAGCGGTAGTTAATAAGAAATTAGAATGAATGCAAATTTCAAGTAAGAAAATCGATAATTCCGTTGCCGCAAATCTTCTTAAAGCCAAGTCACATGACTTTTCTTAGTTTCCCAACTAATACGAATACGTTAAGTATTCGTGATGATGGCATCCAAATCTTAATCGGTCTTATTTACTAAACCCGCAATTTTCGTTAAGGGACAACAAGCGTTTTTTTGACAACTTCTTCGTGTTGAAAGAGAGTACGCTTATGAAGCGTATGCTTAAGTAAATTTTAAAGAAATGCCAATTTCGAAGGTATTCTCGCGAGGCATCTTTAAATAAGAGGGCTTTGTGGCCCACAGAAGAGTGGGTGGAAACTTGAATTTTTAAGAGTAAGAAGTTTAAGTGCAATCTACATTTTGTATAGCTCCCACGGTAGACAAAGGATTTCAAAAGTATTGGCTTTTGTATGATTGTATTCGGATGAAAAGGTTCAAAGTTTCGTTCAAGTTAGGTTCAAAAATCCCCTAAACATCGCGATAGAGAGAACAATTGAAAAGATTTTATAAAAAACTTAAATAAAAAGAATGAAAATTGTAGGAATTGTTTTATGGACCTTCCTACCGTAAAACCCTGTCTCAAGGAGATCGCATAAATCAACTTTGGCAGGTTTTTTTATTACATTTTCAGTCCAAATTTTTAACTTCTTTACAGAAGCTTTCCACTGGCTCTCAGCCGCCTACCTTCTTGTAACTGAAGCTATCAAGCGCATATGATTCATCTCTACATTTGTTAGTGTATTAGAGGAGCTAAAAATCAATAGGAAGCATATTTGTCACTGACTTCAGGGTTTCATTTGACATAAGTACTTTTTTTGGAATGCTTGAGGTAAAGCCGGAAATTTTCATTTTAATACGCCACACACTCTCTCAAAGATTCAAAATATCTACTAACCCTGTACAAACCCAGAAGACCTCGCATACCCATCACTAGGCTTTTCGCATTCTAGTCTTCCCAGTTTTTTTATTCGTATAGCGATGTCGCTGGCATTATTAAGCAAAAATTAATTGACCATGTCGCAGTGTCTACGATATTCATTTTAGAATTAATCCATTTTTGGGCAGGTAACATATCTTCATTTGAGGAAACATTTTACCTTATTTGCTTACCTGCGTCCAAAAACTTTCTAATGTTTCTACCAAATTTGAAGTCGATGTTCTCATTTTTGCGACCAAGAGCGTGCCAACAACAAACATCACACAGACACACAGACGGATAGAAATGGCTTAATCAATTCAGAATTTCAAGCTGATCAAAAACATATATATTTTATAGGGTCTCTGAAGCTTCCTTTTCGGCGTTAGATACGTTATGAAAAAAAAAAAAAAAACAAAGTGAGTATACTCCGTCCTTCAGTGGGAGGTATAAAAATGAACAGTAATGCTATCTCTTCAGAAATCATTTGCCAAAAACCAAGAACATCTTTAGAGCAACTAAACAATATCAAGTTAACCTCGTATACGTGAAAGCTCGCCGTTCGCCTAATTAGGTTTAACTGACAAAGGTAGATATCCCACGGAAACCAAATCGAAAAAAGCAATGTTTTAAGAAGAGAAGAATTCGGCAAATATAAAACAGAATTCAACGCCTTGTGTGAGAAGATATTTAATATTAGTAAAAATTATTCACAGACCATATTTAAACGGTGCGATGAAATGCTTGAGAATGCCAATCGCGTCAAATTTGAAGCTAAACTTAACGAGATAATCAAGAAACAAAGGTACGAAAAAAGTTTTCGCACGGAAATTATCGCACACAGTGCGGACCGTGCGGAAAACTTGTTGGAAGCCTCGCTATCAGATGATAAAACTATTACACCCAAAGAAGAAAAGTCGCCAGCAAGCTTGTCGTCTAATGGCAACAACGTTAAACAGCAAACAGATATGCCCTGGGCAATGGATCACACCCTAAAAAGTGCTCCAACAGGTAACGAATAATAGGAAGAATTATTTTCGATTCAAGTCGAATATTTTCATATGCACCACATGCTTGCCTATTTTCTTTTTTTTTTTTGTACGTAAGAAATGCGTAGTTACATAGATGCTAGCCGTGCTGGCACTGAGTTATGAAGCTTTACGGCAAGACGCAAGTGTAGAACATAAGGTAGGTTAAGGTTTTCCCTCAAACTGAAATGTTGAGGTTGCAAGTAAGCAAGATTTAGACAATCACTGACAAACGAACATGGCCCGAATAATATTGATTTGATTTTTAAGCCTACATGTCTATGTGTCTTAGTCCACACTTAAAGTATTTGCAATCAAGCGGAAAACTTCCAATCAAACTTCTAACAGAAGATATTTATCTGACGTAGGCATCATCGTTATCATGAAAGCGGTTCACTCGGAGTGAGGCTTGATTATTGCATTGTCGATTGACACGGCCTCCGCGATTATTTCTATTCGCGGGTGTACATTTTAACTAAAGATGTAAAAATGTTTGAAACCATTATGCCAACCAAAGTAAAAAATGGTTCTCTTAGCAAAAAAAAAAGAAAAAAAGGCAGGCAATGGTACATGTCCTATTGTCCCATAAGTAAATTAGATTCAAAGAATAACCAAATTTTAGCAATTTCCGAAACAATGGCACCAACACACTCTCTTGCAAGTGCAATTAATTCGGACGGAAGGCCTCCAAAAGACATACCCTCGTCTGCATCTAAACGTACAGTTACTCAAACGAAAATTGCGATGAGAAAAAGAAGAAGAGATACTAGCTCTGTTAACATGGCAAGAGATGTTTCGAATAATAAACAGAGTAAAATCAAGACTACAAAACCGACTAATAAAGACAAGCAAAATAAAATTTCCGAAGATTCTGTAACCATAAATAAAAGAGTCGCAAAAGCCGCACCGCCGTTAAAAATGAAAAATACCGCAATCAAAAAGGAAATAAAACAAATCGTTGGAAGAAAATCAGACGGTTTGAAATCATTAGAATTTTACGAAAAGTTCCAAGCTCCAAGGCGTAACCAAGAAAGTGCCTCTTCATCGGTCGGTCGAACCGAACCCCAGAGTAAAGGGAACAAACTACTTGAAGAAAATGTAACGAGTGGCTATTCGTCAATAACGTATTCGAATACTAGTGACTGTTCATCATCGCAAGCAAAACCGAAGATGGAGAGAGCATCGTATTCGAGCGCTAGCGCCCTCTATTCATTATCGTCAATGAAGCCGAAAAATGTGAAACCAATGTATTCGCCGCCAATGAAGCCAAGGAAGGTCTTGCGTTCGGCCATTGGTCCAACCTATTCATCCCTTCAAATGAAATCAAGAAATGTGAAAAAGCGTCGACTTAGCAAAGTCTTTCTCGAACGTGCCCCAGAACTCATTGCTCCACCATCGAAATCGAAAGCAGCGTTTTATAAGAGCGAAGCTTTCCGCGCGAACGCCATCACTAATTTCATAATTGGCTCCACTGTTAGTCAAGAATTGTACGGTAAGAGATACAATCTCGCTAAAAAAAGACCAAAGAAAGTTGGATAAAAGAATGAAAAATCGAATCGTAAAATATAATGAAATCACTGTCGACTTGTTACGGTTTCTTTATAACCGAGGAGATTGCCCTAAGGCTTCAGCTCATTAAAACATGCCCCAAAAGTTCAAGAATCTCCATCGCCGAAAGTGTTTTAATGAGCGGCACTCTTAAGGACACCCTACCTCATAAAATAATTAAAAACAAAATACAGATCTTATGTAACAAAAAAAAAAAGGAAAAACCATAAGCAAATTGTTCGCACCAAAGACTCTTGACACGTTCCATTGCTAGTTTCCAAAATTTTCAATCGAGTTCATTTCTTTTTATTCACCAAAATAAATCATAATTTTAGTATTAAAAAAAAAAAGAAAAAAAACAAAAAGTATTTTTCGTGGTCTCGAGTATGGAATCTATTCTAACAGTCTTATGCGACAAGTCGAATCTAAGGGCTCAGCGCAATTCAGAGAAATCCTTACCCATGGACGTTATTTTAATTTACCATTCGGCACTACAACTCAAGTGGAGTCAGGCGTGGCTTTTGTGGCATAATCCCTTTCTGTCAGGGCCGATATCGAGTAAACTCGACAGCAAATTTTACAATCGAAAAATGTTTCATTCCGTCTCTTAGCGACAGATGTACACTCACAGGTCGTTGCAATAAGCAATTATCGAGTTCACTTGACGTCGATAGCTCCAGCGAAACTTTACATTTTTTTTCTTTATTAGTAGTAACAACTTTATGTTTCGCAGGCAGGTTGTTTTTTTTTTTTTTTTTTTAATTCTTGGAATTTCTTTTTTTTTCGCATTTTGTGGACAACTAATTGAGTTGTTCTTGAGTCTGTTAATTGCATTTGATTTTATACGTCTTTTAGCCTTGACTCTAACACTAATTCTTGCTGAGACTATAAATTTCCCAAAAGTCTTACATGAGCGTGTGTTTGTGAGCGACGACTGTAATGCTGTCACAGCCATTGCCGCTGTCGCTGTCGATGTCGATGTTGCTGTCGCTGTCACAGCCACCAATAAAGCAACCAGCACCGCCATCATCATTAGTAAGAATATAAACTTTTACAATATAATCTTTGCCAGAAAGCATTATAACTTACTGCACAAAAGCTCTAAAGGGAAGAGAGGAAGTAGACTGTGTCTAACTGTTTTAACCGACTGCTGCTGCTGTTGTAACATTTTATACGTTCTTTTTTCTTTTTTTTTTTTGTAATTTAATTTTTGCTCTTTTTTTTGTCGTTTCTCTGTCGCTTGATATAATTAAATTTTATTGAACCTAAATAAACCTAAAACTAAAATGATGGCACAATTCCATGCTTTAGGAAAGGGGACGCAGTTCCATCAGCCTCCTAAGGAAGGTTTCATTTAACTGCGCAGCATTGTCGCTTATTTAAGTTTACAATTAATGTGAAGCAAAAAAATTTATTGTATGCAATTTTCGCGTGCTGTTTGTAGTCGTTATTGTCGTTGTTGCTATTTTCTTCCTCTATTCCTCTTTTTCTTTCTTTCTCTCTCTCTCTCTCTCTCTCTCTCTCTTTCTCTCTCTTTTTTTCATTTTCATTTTGTAAATTTTTTAATTAAAAATGTCGTCACCATATCATTAAATTAAAATCCCTACCATTAACACAAAGTAAATATGTTAGTGGCATAAATGTTTGTTTGGCTTTGCAGGTGGATGAATGTATGAATGTATGTATCAGTCAGCTTAGATGGGGAATGTGATTAAAGGTTAACTTTATGTGTGGAAGTTTAATCCTTATTTAATTTGATTTGAGTTTTACTATCGCATCAATGTTATCTCTCGTCAAACCACTTTTCATGCACCACAGCCCACAGAATAAGAAAGAATGCACGTATTATGAGCCAAACACTACACGATAGTTGATTAAAAAAGAAGATATAATTTGCATAGTCAACTTTGAAAACTGCCCTATACGTTGCTAGGTTTACGATTTGCAAATCTCCAACAGCCTTAATAAATATTTGAAACGAATTCGAGTCGACAGGTTTTTGATTCCCTGCTTTGGAAGTTATAGTGAGCGCTTCCTTTTTTTTTTTTTTCAAAGACAAAAGAGGAAGAAATAGGCAGGGATAGGCCGCAGTCTAGTGGACGTGCGCCCAATCAATAAGTGTTATGCCTTTGCCGTCGGGGCGGTCACCAAAGTTAAACTCTATCGCAATTTGTTTGGCTTTTTTGTCCACTTGTCCAATTCGCCCACAAATATGCGAATTAATGTCAATTTTTTCATCTTTAAAAATTTGAATAATAAACCAAAGCATAGACGGACGGACGCACCTAATGCCATTCACATTCAGCATGTATTATATATGGCATCACTAATGAGTATTTTTGAATAACTGAGATTAATACGGTTAGAGTATTGAACCAAAAGTAGCTGATGAGTAGACATCGAGCCAAAGGTGAATATAATTAACCCGATTTACACTTCCACGCATTATAAACTCCCTAATGGGTATTTCCGCCTGATTCAGCTTAAGATATCGCGGAAGGAAAAGTGAAGATGGGTCAAGAATGCACACTAAATGTTCGGTGCAAATTGAGTGCGCGTGGGCATTGGTTATTGATCCGCAGAGAGCATATACTTATGCATACCCTCACTGATCAGCATTGCTGCATGTTTCAAAAGTATTATCGAGGAAGCATTCGCCCAAAACTGAAAGTATTCAGGTTTAAACCGAATTAAAGCTATACATAAAGTCCCTGATGGGATATCACATGCACTGGAAGGGGACATAGCACTGCACCAAAAGAGAATGCATATGTGATTGAGCGCATATTGAGCGAAACGTAAATATAATTAACGAGATCTACCCTCACATTAGACAGTATTAGCATCTGCACTATAAAGAACCTGATGAGCATTGCTACGTGATTCGCCCAAAATTAAACATAACATTGAGTCCGATTTACCGAAGTACATGATTTAAAATCAGACCTATGGACGAGAACATAGCATTGAATGAAGAAAAGTGAAGGGGCTTTGCATTCACACTGAATAGAAGTTGCGCTAAAAGCGGACATAATTACCTAAGAGCATAGTTCCTCACCACATTCGAGCACTCTATATGGTTCCACGAAAACTATTGCTAACCTAAAAAGTCGACACCTTCTTTATCTTCCTTGAGACATTTTTGAATTCTTGCGTAAGTGAATGTGTGTGCGGGCCGTCACTACCTTTTCGAGTTTGGTCGATGGGTTCATTGGATCTTTTTGCTTTCAACCGTTTGTTTTTTCTGTCACAATGATAGGAAATTCGTGGTAGCATGCCTGGAATGCTACTAATATGACGCAAATTTTGAATAATCAAAAAAAAAATTTAATGCAAACGTTTGCCGTTGAAGTAATGAAGGGTCGTAAGAAAAAAAAAATGAAAAAAGTCATATCGTAATTAGAAGGAAATGAAAGGGCAGTGGTCTTACGAAGGAGTTACTATATATATACATATATATATATATATGCATATGTATACAAAAGATGCATACAAGAATGTACACAAAATACGTTCGTACACATGTGTTTCCTATTTTAAGGTAATAGGAAAACTATTGAATAAAAGTCCTCAAAACGTTAGGTTGGCAAAACAAAAATTTCATTTCGCAAACCCATATGAATGGCATCGTGCGAGAGAGAGAAACTTTAACGGCATTCCGTTCTTGTCGACATAATAGAAATCTTTTCAGGCGTAGTTGCGTTTATAAATTATGTGAAGATTTCATGCCTTTTCAATTTAATTTAACTAAAGGCTAAACTCAAATAAATATATGCCGTAACAAATCTCTGTTGGCATCCTTAGCTCCTTTTTCTGCTGTTATTGTGGTAGTGTATCATTTACACTTAATTAAAAGCCAAAGTTTAGCAATAAAGTAAAAAAAAACAAAATTGAAAATAAAAATAAAATTCAAAGAAATACAATAAATAACAGAGAGACAGACAACAGACTACAACAAAACTAACTTAAGCAGACATTACATATGTCTGTCTGTCTCTGAATGCTTGCGTAAATCTATATGTACACATAAACACATACACTCACTTGTTCACTTACACTTACCCAACCAAGCAGACATATGTTTATGCGGTGGGTGTTAACCTACAAATATCAAATGTAAAACTAAATAGAAAATGAAGAATTTGAGTGATAGAAAAAACAAAAAAACAAAAAACAAAAAAAGAAAAAAAACGAAAGAAAGCAAGAAAAAGATCGAGTAAAGAAAAAATGCGAATAAAAAGAATTTGTTACAAATTGAATTGTAGACAAGTCAACGTTAATGATACACTAAAGTAATGTTCAGTCTTGGGGAGTCCTTGGGTGGCGCGTACTCTATCTTTTTCTATCTATCTATCTATCTGCGGCAATAACGGGGACGTGCAAGGGGACGTAAAGCAAACCGCCAAACTCTGTAATAAAAGCCGTCAAACTCAAATAGATGATAACGAAGCTAACAAGAGAACATACAGCTGCTGTTAGGATAGAGCTGGCGTGCTGTTATGGGAGCATCGTGGCGGCGGCGGCAACGGCGGCGGGGGGCCGAAAAGGAAAGAAAGAAAGTATCATATTACATGCCTTTCAACATCCACCCCAAAGCAGACAAATGCTTACATACATATCATTTACACATACATCTGCAATTGTAACACATTTTCTCGCCTTTCTTTTTCTTTTTTTTTTTAAGAAAAATTTGCGATTTTTTCTGCTTTTTTTTATGTAATTTCTTCGTCTTCCGCTTTTTTTTTCTTTTCTTTTATATTTTTAGTTTTTTTTTTTTTTTTTGGTAAATGAATGGAAAACGAGTCTCCTATGAAAAGTTATAAATTGTGTAGAAAACAACTTGATTAAAAAGTTGTGATACTCTTATGTAATTTTGTGGGCTAGACTTGAAAAGCTCAAGCACACACATACAAACACTTGTAACATATAAGCACACGTGCTTATAATCACATCATTTAACACATAATGCGAAAAAAAAGAGGGAAAAAATTTTCAAACTAAAAGATTACAATTTTTATTATTATCCCATTTTTTATTTTATTTTTTTTTTTTTTTTTTTTTTTTATTATAATCCTTGGTTATTATTTTAATTACTAGAAATACTAGGAGTAGTTTTTGTCTTAAATAATTTTCTTTCTTGTGTATTTTTAATAAGTGCATGCATGTGCATCTGTTCGGCTATTGTTTTACATTTCCTATCGTTTTTTTTTTTTTCTCTTTTTCTTTTTTCGGTACATTTTTTAGCCTTTAGTAATCTTTGCTTTTCCTTCTTTTTTTTTTTTGTTTTTCTTTTCTGTGAAAATTTTGTATTCGGGGCTCTTTTTAATTTTTCTTTACATTTTCCTTCTGCTGCTGGCCGGCATTTCTGTTTCATTGTTTCTCCTAAACAATGAGTAGCAGCACTGGTTAGTTTTTTTGCTTTTTTTTTCCATTTCATTCTTCTTTTGGTCGTCTTATGGTTTATTTAAATGCAAGAGTAAATTATTTTTCTGTTGCCTACATTTAGAAACTTTTAAAATTCTCGTTTACTGATTACAAACAGGGCGCTGATGAGCTTTAATATCAACCGAAAGATTTTAAAGAGAAAAATTAAAAGAAAATGTCACTAACTTCCGATATATGAAAATATTTTACTGATTGACTTAAGATCACTTACTTCAATAATCCCTTTAAAGCATAGACAAGATGAAATTTGGTACATTGACAAAATGTCGTTATATGAGTAAATGTATTAAGCGAAGCGGTGTAGGGTGCATCATGATATCTTCACTTGTTTTTTTCTTTTTACTTCGTTTTAAATAACCAATTATGCGCAGGAGTAGCCAACTAGGTAAGAATCGCGATTCCCAAGTCCGTGTTCGCGACTATTTCCGCATTCCATCCATCACCTTACTAAACGAATAAGGGCATCCCCTGAGAGAGTGGTCACATATTAAAAAAAAAAAGAAGAACAATTAACAATTAACCCTAACATACCATTGTGTATAAGTTTACCGTTGATCATTACGTCAGAATTAATTGTTTTCGTGTTTCTAACGAATCTTACCAGGATGGCCTCAACAGGCTCACATTCAGAAAAGGATCCGAAAAGGATCAGAAAAGGATATCCGAGTCATTGGATGTTTATTAACGAGATAGTTAGCACTATGTTTAATACGAAAGATTTTTTTATAAAAACCTATTCGAACGGTTTCGTTATATAACGATAGAAACTGATCAAAATTTCCCATTTTTATGGCCTAATCCAGAACTTAAGAGATGATATGTTTTTTATGTGAGCCAAAACTTAGGAACACTGTAGACGATCTATCTATTTCATATTTCCACGAGATTAGATAAAAGAATACAGCAACTATTCAGTGATCGGAATAAATCACCCAATCCTGGTCAGAAATGGGTACAATTCCCGCCTCAATACCCAAACGTATTAAAAGTTTATGCTGTGATTATTCTTTCAGCTCTGACACTTTCACTTTAAGTGACTTACCTTCACCTTAGGTGACCTACTTGAAACTTATAAGCCTTCCAATCTAGAAAAATTTTTAAATTATTTTGACGTTAACATTAAGTAATTGCTACTACTGTGTATACGAATCCCAAATGAGTGAGTCAATTAACATATTAATATGTTTCCACTGAGTGACCAAGTAAGCAAAGAGGATCTCGACCAATAACACATTGGTCGTGGGTTTTTTTTTGTTTTTTTTTGATATGACTAATCACTCAGGGTATGCCCCGTATTCGCGTAACGCTCGCTGAAGCTCCGAAAGAAGTGAAAAAAGAAAGAAACAGAGAGGTAGTGGCCGCCGTCTTATCGACTGAGAACTCACCATAGCTACGACCAAACTGAACTCCGTCGCATTGACGTTTGAACTTGAGCATACTGGCATGGTAGTCGCAAATTTTTATCCAGTTGGCTACTCCTTGGCCCAGAGTTCTCAATAAAGCTGAATTAACATTTTAATAATAACTCGGCAATGTCCACTACTACGCTTGACTTTCCGAGAATCAAAAGGGAACGTCTCCTTTGAAAAATTCTATAGTTTTGTGTCCTATATTTTCTCATTCTCTTCATTTTCTCCAGAATCCTTCCTCTCCTTGGGAATGGTGACGATTGCTATCAATGAGAGAGATTAATTTAGAAGCGAACCCAATTATGAATTGGTTCACTTAATTAGACTGCATTTTCACATGCACATAATAACTTTTTGTACTGTTTTCTCTTTAACAAAACAATATTTAAACGTTATATTTGGCAGCAGTTTTGCGATATAATTAACATAAATGTAAATTAAATTGAAATTTTTTATGAAAAAGAAAAAAGAAGAAAAAAAAACAGTTAAAACAATGTTTGAAATAAATTAGATGATAAAACATAGAATTTTGGATTGTTCTCTACATGCCTTTGCAACATTTATTAGAAAGAGAGAAAAAAGAAAAAGAAAAAAAAAACGAGAACAAAAAAGAGAAGGCAATTAAATGATATTTATGTTGGCAAGAAACCGAAACGATTTATTGGCAATATTTTTGCAAAACTAAAAGACTAAACAACAAGACAACAATAGGCTGATAAAATATGACTATTGAGAAATGGTGAATAGAAAGGAAAGGATGGATAAAACAAGAAAAAGTAGAGTTTTTTTTTCCCGATTCTCGATAGGTCAAGGTTTTTATTGGCTAAATGGATTACAGAGAACGTTCCACCCATAATATCTTGAGAATAGTTTGCAATTGAAGCACAAAGAAAACGACATTCATCGATATGCAACTATGTACATTCTTCTATATATTACATATATTTGTATTAAGTAATCGGCATAAATGATTCGATTACTATTGATAGCTGCATTCATCGTCGTTACATTCGATGCAATCCATACCACATTCCCGGTAATGATTATCGTAATAGTAGTTATGAGAAGGGTCTAGTTCGTCTAATTCATTCTCGATGCTAGAAATAGAAATAGCAAAAGCCGATCCATCGTATGAGTATTCGCTACCGAAGGTATTGCTCTCCTCGTCTGAAACATATCCTTCACTTTGCTCGATGGACGTTTGACTGGATAGAGACAATGAACTGGTAGAGTCTTCTTTAAAAGCTGCAGGAGCTTTCCTTTTCAACTACCCGCATGGGCGAGAAGTGGAAGAAAAAGAGATATATTATTATCTTCTTCCTGCAGTTTTGATATACTTACCGTATATCGCCTTCCGTCCCGAGGCGTGCCACAGATGGGACAACAACTACATTCCTGAAACGATTTATGGCCGCTTAAGCATTGCTCACAAAATATGTGACCGCAAAATAAAAACATCAGCGATTGTTTTCCATGCGAGCATACGACACATAATTCGTTTTTCTGAAAATCACCCATTGAAAGTTTGCTAATTGTCTCCCTTTCTTTTTTTTTTAACTCGATTTTCTTCTTGATCTCCGATCTAAATTAAAATTCAATTGCTTATCCGTCGGTCTGTTTCTTATGCAATCAATCAGTCACACAAGCGAACTTATAACACAGAAAACGTTATCCAGATATAATTTCAATGATGAAAAATGTACTCGAAGAGAAAAACAAACTTTTAAATTTGACATTTTTTTCGAACGCTATGTGAAAAAATTGATCTGAAAAAAAAAAAATAAATAAATAAATAAAATCGAAACACCTGGTGCATATAATTTATAGAGAAGTTTCGTTGCTTAGTTACATTCTGAAAACCAACAGTTCTTTTTCAGCATATTGTACATATGAGTATTCTTTTTATACCCTACACCACATCTGGTACAAGGGTATATTTAGTTTGTGCTGATGTATGCAACACCAAAGAAGACTTGTGGTAGACCCACTATTTGATGCCGCCATTGATCTAAGGTTATCTGTCCGCCTGTAATTTTGTCCGTCAGTCCTTTTTGTATTCTCACAAGTTTCGAGATATTTTGATGAAATTTGATACACTGATGTGTTTTTGTCCAACGGCGAACGCTATTGAAAATGTTTTAAATCGGACCACTCTTTCGACCACTTCCCCTATAGCGCCTTCTTTTGAAAGGACGGTGTACTTGTTTTTTACATAAAAATTTTTTAGTTTAGTTAAGCTTACTAGCTTAAAGCTGCTTAATTCAGATACAGATAAACTAAAAAAATAAAAAATGTCCAACACATTCACTTGAAATAGAGAAGATCGACTACAATGACTAATCATCTCGTTGGTGGTTTGATATCGTGTGAAAAGATTAATTAAGGGCAAGTTACTCAGGGGATATTTCTTACACGTACGTAAGCATATTAATGATTAGGCGAAAAGACCTAGGGTGGGATGTGGCAGCAGTATGCGATGCGTATGCGGTCCCACGCCGATCGTAATTAAAGTATGGCTTACTACACTGGCGATTGGATCCCAGCATGACTTGAACTCGCTAAAGCTGACTTAGTAGTTGCGATTTCTATGCCCCGTATGCCTAGCCTAGCGGGCTATACGACAAATCGTATACGCCGCCGAGAAGATAAGTAGCGCGACTGTCGTGTCAGTCTTCGCGCGTGCAAATCTCAGTACGGTAGGGTTTACTTAGTCGTAGTTATAATGAGCGCTCTCGCGATACGGGCACAATATCTACCGACCTAAACTAAATGTTCGCAGACCTCTTAACGTAGAGTGAGTTACTCTACAACACGACGTTGCAATCCAGAGATGGGAAGCAATGCACTAGCCTGCGGTTTTAAATCAACAAAGATGTGCTCATCTTTTTATTTAGCCCTTCAGCCCTAAAGTAAATATTAAGATGCTTAAGGAACTAGTTTGGAAGTAGATTGGCGCCACAAGAAAAATGAAACACACAAGTAACCACGAAAAGAATCTGAATTTCTAAATCGGTTTCTTCAAGGGTTGAGAAAAAGTTTTTATTAAAATCATTCAAGATTAAGAGTAAAAATAATTCTCAGTGGCCCATGGATGCGCGTAATATTCAAAGCGGGTTGGTGGAACACCCAATTCAAGGCAGCTGTAACCTCCTCAATGACGATCAGACGGACTGCAATCACCTGATAAAATCAGTTTCAAATCTTATACAATCATTTAGGTCCCCTAGCGTTGACAAAAAAGAGATAAATAAGAAAGACGCAACGTACGACGGGCCAGGTATTTATCACGTGACACCGCGAGACTGTTTTAAGGCATTACTTACTTTACAACACTGCACTGCAGGTTTATTATAAGATCTTGCTTCACAAAATTGTGTGTGTAGCTCTCTAGGCTGAGTTTCTAGTGTCACGTGAGCACTTTCGCAATGAAATTCCAAGTATTTTCAATATTCTCGAGATTTTTTCATTACTACTTCCAAGATCGATTAATGAGTTATGGATATTTTAATTAAATAAAATTCACAAATGCACGATTTTCTAAAAATATTTACTTCCCTTTTAATTTATTATTTAAATTTTCTGCAAAATTTTTTATGAAAAAAAAAAAAATAATAATAAAAACAGAACGGATTTAATATAAAGAAGGGTAAAACCAATTGTAATAATTACATGTATGTATGGCAAACATCCTCCTCCAAGGATATGCAGATAAAGTAGATAAAACCAAATACACCTAAGCATACAATATTCCATACATTTGCACACATATTCACTGACTGACTCAGTCTCTCATGCATTCCAAAAGAAAAATAAAAAAAAAAGAAAATCTGCAGAAAAAAAAAATTACATTTGGCTTAAGCCGAATCATTTCGCACTCATCACTTACGTGCTTTCGAGTTTGTTTCCATTGATACCCAGTAATATGACTAAGTTTCATCGAAAACATATGATCGGATAGCAAACTGGTAATGGGTAATGTTAACGTAAGAATTCCATAAGTTATGACGCAACAATACTCAGGTTAAAAATGCTGTAGTAATAAAAGTAAGATTCAGATTTCAAAAGGTGCGGACATGGGCCGAGTTGATGGCAACACATTTTGACAGAATTTACGGCTAAGGTTAATATGTAAGGCTTTACTGTCCAGGTGGAGGTGGAAACATTGACTCAATGGCAGTTGAAAAAGCATCTCCGCATAAATTTGTTGAGACTTATGGTGAGAATATATCCTATTAGCGAGCATTTAATAAAGTTTATATACTCTGCATCCCGGTAGACGTAGGCAAAAAGTACACATTGAAAAATTGTACTAGCTACGGCATTATGTTGGTAACGATTCTTGTTCGTTATTGTTGAGCCAGTTTGTGGGAGTGTTTAGTAATCGAGTATTACAGAGAATGTGAAGACAGATTAATATCACCTGCAAGTATTAAAATTTTCATGGTTTTTTCTTTTCGAGATCTTCCCCATTTCGCTTCGGCTAACTTTGAAAGGTCGGTTGTCTACTTTTATCAATAATCCATACAATTTCATTATCGTGTCTTAGTAAGTTTTGGAAGCACGGAAAATATGAACAACAATAAAACTGCTTCTTCATGTTTCCCCCGGACGTAGGCAAGATATATTCTTATGAATTTCCTTTTCTTTCTTTTTTTCAAAACGAAACACTTTGCATAGATAGAAAGCCAGAGATCGCTTTTGTCCTCTAAAATACAAAGGAATCGAACAAGTCACATGCTCTCAGAGCATTTACGTGGAAATTCCAGATCATAGTCTTCAGATATTGAATATGTTGTAAACGGAATAACGCATTTAATATACATGTTCATCGTTCGTAACGGAACGTATAAAAATTTAATAAAGAAAAAATAGAAAATCTCGGTATATGAGTGTATTTTTAGATTTTACTTTTGTTTCCAGTTGAATTTCCTCTTGTAGGAATTGCTGAAAATATGTATATGTGTTGTATTTAATATCTCTTTGCATATACACACATACAAACACACACACACACTCGTAGACGCAATAGTATTTCTTCATCATCGAGTCTAAAACGTATTCTATCAAATGCATGAGCGCAGAATATGCGAAGGCTTTATTCCACATTTTGCAGTAAAATATATATATATATATAAGGGGAGAAAGGAAAAAAAGAAAAGGAGAAAAAAAAAAAAAAGAAAAAAAAGAGGAAAAAAAGAAGCAAAAAATTTTGTTCCTAAAGCTGCATATGACTGATATTTTATGCAGGATTTTTGTTTGTACTTTAATATCTTCACTAAACGAGTTATAACAGCAGAATTGTAGAAGGAAAAGCAGTGATATGTTCATTTGCATGTACAAGAGATGGAAAGAAAGAATAGAATTTTTCCCTTTTTTTTTTTTTTTCTTTTTATGCTCACACATATGCATAAAATTTACAAATATTCTGTTTTACTTTTTTTTACTCTCTCTCTCTCTCTCTCTCTCTCTTTCACTCTCTAGCTATCTTTCTCAGTCTGTCCTTCTCTTTGATCATTCTATACGCACCATTACGGAGGTATATTATCTTTTTTTAATGCTTAGAGATATGCTTCAGAGACCTCATAAAAGTCATTTCCATACACGGCAAGTGTTCCGTTTCAAGTAATGTCCGACTGTAAGTCCATCTTTGCGTATATTCAGTATGTTCATCCTTTTAAATTTTGCAAATTTTCATCCAAAACAATAAGTGAAAGAAATTTTATTGGTATAAAAATTTTCTAAACCAATGTAAAAAAAAAAAAGAAAAAAAAATCACTTCATTGCAGTTTAACTCAATCATTAACTAGCTTATCTTAATCTTCAAGCGCCAAAATCAAAGTTTTGTTTTGTGTATGATTTCCAGTTTTGCATATATAATTAACGGTAAAATAGACGAGAACACAATCAATTTTGCATAGTTTTCGTTTGTTTAGATTGGAAATTAAAATACACACATACCACCTAAATATTTGCTCGGTTATGATGGATGGAGGTAACAACTCTTTCACACAAACTGAATATTTTCATTTTGTTTTTCAATCTTTCTTCGCTTTTTTTTTGCTCAGCTTAAGCGAAACGTGTTTAGAATAATTGAATGATCGAGTTTAGTTTCCGATAAATCTGTTAATAAATGAAAGCAAATAAAAAATAAGTTTTCGTTATATTTTTTTTTTTTTTTTTGAATTTTCCAAGACATGTATTTATTTGCACTTATTACCATAATTCTCTGTGTACGTATAAGAAGTGATAAGAAATGCAAGAGTTCGACTTCTTACCTTGAGAAACATGTACGTACCGTAGAGACTATGAAAAAAATGTTCATTTTTTATTATCATCACATCGTTTGTTTACGGTTGAGTGTACAGGGCTGTGTAGGAGTATATAAATATTCTTTTTATGTCCATCACTGAAGGATGAGGGGTATATTCATTTTGTCGAAACGCTTGCAACGCTCAGAAGGAAGTATTAGAGATCCCACAAAGTGTAATTATATTTTCGATTAGCAGCAAATTCTAAATCGATTTAAGCATGTCTGTTCGTCCGTCTATCTTGTGTCTGTTGTAAACATTTTTCTAGCCGCAAAACTTAGACAATCAACTTCAAATTTGACAGAAACATTCGAAGTTCTTACACGCATATTAATATTGAAAATGGGCCAAATAGCTCGACGAACATGCCCATAGTACCACGTAAATTGAGGTCACCTCCGCATTTCACAAGGAATAAAGAATTTGGATGGGCTCACTGCTCATAAATTGTAGCAAATAAATTTACAAAAAATTCAATAGGGAATGATGTAGCACCTGCACACAAATGGAAAAAATTAACCACGCCTACCCATTCTTACAGTGCAACAAAATTTCATTTCTTTTCCATACCTTTATAAGGTGCACAAATAAGCTCTAAAAACTCTATAAAGTATATAAGTTCTTGACGATTTTCGTATTTGGAAAGCACTTAAGCACGTCCGTCTGTTCGGTTTTCCACGTGTCTGTCTGTGCAATTGCGTTATTGGTGGTAAACATCCTCCCGGTAGCGAAAATTAAGGTATTAGCAAAATAATTGGAAGGGCACGCCTACAACGCCTACACGCCTATGCGGCAAAAACGTTTATTTTGAGAATGCAAAAAATCAGCCGCGCACTCTTCATATTATAGAACATGAAAATTTTGTTCTTTTATTTATTTTTTGTCGTTTTATAATAACCATGATGGGTATAACAGATTCGGTGACGACCGAATATAATTCTCTTTCTCTTTTTAATTAACTCTTGTTCCGAAAGATTGATAAAAAAAAATAATTCATTGGAAGTTTTCCTCTTCGGTAATTACACATTTTCCGCACCAAGCCTAGTTCTTCAGAACTACCAACTATGACGACCAAAGTGACCGCATCCTTTTGATCCGATACTTCCGCCTCTCTATCACACTACCTATCTCTATTACTACCACTGTTACTGAGTACTACACCATAGGTATTTGCTCACGTACGGTAAGCTTGTTTTAAGAATTTTTACCTTAAAAGGGAGAGAATATAGTCTTCAAAGTCTGAATAGCCAGCTGACTTCGAAAGCGGTTGGCAACGCCAGGCTGAACAAGATGGGGAAACAAGATATGTGATTCCCGCTGCCGTCAGTTTGGCTCAGGTTGGCTGAGACACTTGCTAACCAGAAAGAGAAAATAACGGACAAAATTGTCGTTGGTGAGGAAATGATCCGTCAAAATACGTTCATGGCAAAGCAATCAGGGACAAAGCTGGAATGAAATGATGCCGTAACCTGACGATAAAATAAATATGCAAAAAATGCTTTAAGGGAATAAGTTTCGCGGTCCATCGTTTATAATGTTTAGGCGACTAAAGTTTGCTTTACTTAACTACAGGATATCTTTCAGGACTGCTTGCAACGTACCCTACTAGTGAGTAAATGAATATCGGGGCTTATATAGGTTTTATAAAGTATAAGAAAATAAAACGAAGCATAATTACGCAAACGAGTTGCTCGTAGTCAATAAAAATGAAGCCAGGAAAGACTTACGTATGGCTTGAGGTCAAAGCAAATTTTAGGGTCTATTTAGCAAAAGCGTCCTTGGAATAGCCTGGCAAATTGACTTTACCAAAAATCAACATAACCTAACTTCTTCAATCCTTGACAAAATAAATAATTTTTTGAAAATCGATTTTAGAGAAAGGAACTCAGGCTTGGAGAGACAAGAAGTCATCAATTGAAATCATTTTTAACCACAAGAACAAATGCCCCAACACAGAGATAGCACATTTCAGTGCAGTTTTCAGTGCTAAAGTTTTCTTAAGCGGTTATGGGCTGTGTGGGCCTGTTATGCCTTTTCGTAGGTTGCAATTACTTTTTCTTTTCATTACAAATGTTAGAAGAGTTTAAGGGCCTGGGAATGAAAGATTGCCCGTCATATGTGTTGAACTTGTGTTGAACCGATCTGATGACCATTTGCTTTGCTTTAGCATCATGCTGCTGTATATGCAAACACTTGACCGATACGGTCGAACCGGTTGTGAAATACGACTTTTCATCACGAGCATATAGATTTTATCGGAGGGCTCTGAACTTTTAATGGTAAGCTGACACACGCAGACACACACACACACACACACACAGCTAAACGAACATATACTTAGACGTGGCTTGGCCAAGTTGTCATTGCAAGCTAAAAAAAAGCAAAACTTAGGAGTTTTGAGCCGCTTAGGTGGTTGTTATTAAAACAATGAAGAAGAAATTTGGGGCACATACACACGATACTATGTGGGCGTTACAAAATTTATGTTTTCATCATTTATTTGTCGAGAGAAATTCATAAACCCTGTGTTCCATTAAATCTATATTGTGTGCATCGTGGCTAAGCAAATTTGTTTAATTTACTCGACGATTTCTCTCCTACACGATAATATGTTTTTCATGTTGTGATGTAATTTTGTGCACAAACTACAACAATATAGCGAAAATAATTTCATTTTGCTGATGTTGTTTTTTGTTTTTTTATTCATTTTATTTAATTTTTTATTTTCCAGTTAAACGGATGTACAATAAATGGTTTTTATAGCGTTGTTGCAGCACAAAATATAAATTGTAAAATGGTACGTACATTGAATAAATTTAAATATTAAATAAAATTATTATTTTTTTTTTTTTTTGATTTTGTTTATTTTTTTTTTTCTTAAATACAATTAAAATATTTACTGTGTGTGTTATTGCGGTTAAAATGCGTTGAAAAAGGTGAAATGAAATTATATTTTTTAATCAAAAGTACTTAAAAAAATTTAGTTAGTAAATATTAAATTATTATTTGTAAAAATATATATACATATATACGTATGTGTGTGTGTGTGTGTGTGTTTGCGGGTGTGTAAAAAAAACAAAAATAGTACTTAAGCCCATTTATAACACTTTGAGCAGCAAAATTGATGTTTAAATTACTACAAATGGTAATATGTTTACCTCAATTTTTTATAAATCTCGTACATGTTACGAGGTGTGTTCAAAAAATAGATGACTTTTTGTTTCCCTTGAGAAATAGTTTTATTTGCTCATCAACATCTATTTTGTCCCCTGCAAAGGGGACTCCCCTACATAGAATACACTTTTGCGAGCGCTTTTTCTAATCATCGAAACACTTCTAAAATGAGCCGTTTGGTTTGGCCTTGAGCTATTTCATCGATGCGGTCTTTATCTCCTTACTCGTGGCAAAGCTACGCCTTTTTATGGGTGATGACCTTATCGAGCATATGTGGTTTGCCGTTGACGTCATTCAGCAGCAATACTCGTGGGACGTGGGTTCTTTTGGTTAAAATTTCGCCATTTCGCAAAGATACTTCGCTGCCACACGTTTCAACATTGGCAGCGTTTTTTTTGAAATCCTGGTTCGTCCAGATCGGTCAACGTCATTAACATCATCTCGGCATTCTTCTGGAAAAAAGCTTGTACCACTTTATGTTCAAAGTAGACGCGCCAAATATCAGAGTGAACATGTTAAGTGAGTTGGAGCACTTAATTTCATTTTTCCATATATAATACAAATGCTTTGAACGTTTTTGTGCGATCCCAAAAAATCGCTAAGCGCATCAAAACACCTCCAAATTTTCGTATTTGTCAAAAACAAACCAAAAAGGCAAAATAGCTGATAACGTCAAGATACTTTGGGGACACGTGTACCAACAAAACTAAAAAAAAAAAAATCTTAAGATCGAATGCGTGTAGTCCACGAATTTTTTTCGAACACACCGTTCGATATGCATTCCAACGTATGCCAATTTACGTTTCACATCAGACATCAGCTCGCACTTCTTAAGATAAGTCGGACAGGTTTCAGTGAGGCATGGGGAGTCCTTTTGGTATTTTTAATTTGAAAAATTAGAGGGTACACTTAAATTAACTCTTGCCTAAAAATATTAGCCTGTGCTGAGCAACATCACTTCAAGAAGTCATAAGGTAAGAGAGAGTACCAAGCCAACGTCAAGTTGGTTTTGCGATCTAATCACATATTAGGAGACTTCAAAGAAACTCGCAAATTTGTGAGCATCCGTTAAATAGGTCACAGGGAATATTTGTTGTACCACAAGTTTCACAAGAAAGTTAAACAGAAAAATAAAAAATTAAAGAAAAGATATTTTCATTATTTTTATATGATTTTGTTGCAATTCAAGCAAAAATGGAGGTAAAGTCTTTCTAAAACTGCTAATCAAATTCATTATGTTTGGGGAAGAAGAGTAATCCCTTCGAACGTAAAGATTGACTCTTCTAACAACTTCTTATACACCCCAAAACTTTCCTATGGAATGCTATAAATGTTTCGACCCGGACCTACACGATAATCGAAAAGTTCTTAGCCTTTTATTGCTTTCAAGTGAAAACGGTGTATGACGGCGAAGATTCACTTGTTTTGCAGCTGAAAAGATTCAAATGCACGAGAAAGTATTGGAATTAACTTCAAAAGATAGTGAAAAGTGGTCAATGCAATGCCGAGGTTCCTTCATTATTTCATTGGAACGGAAAGACAAGCTTTCAACATATCTGGGAAATGATTAGAATTTGAATCAAGTCAGCTTATGTCGGGACCAATTTAAGCTTTTATTGTGATGTCTTATAGTTTTTTTTTTTTATTTTCTTCTTCTTTCTTTATTTTCTCTTTCTTTCAGTGTTGAATGGGATTCGAAAAACATTTTCCACCCATGTCCGGATTGATTTAAAGTCAGTTTCAGTGCCTGTGGACAATTGCGTAGAAAGTGAATATAAGTTTTAGGAATTATAGCATACTTTAAGGTGTTCAATGAGAAATGAAAAACAAATTCATACGTACTGTTTGCTTCCTTACGCAAAGGCGAAACAGTCTTTCGTATTCTCTCATTGTTGTTTTCTTCAACACGTTCTCTGCCAACCTGTTTAGAATTAGATACCATTTTTACGTAATGCGTGCCATTATCGGTACACGCGTTACTAATTTAACAACTTCGAATAAATATAGTTTTGTCTTTATGAAAGAAAATAAAAATTTTTCGTCACCATATGTACTGTTATCGGGTAATATTTTTAATAAGATTGAATTCATTAGATGGAGAAGGGACAGAAATATTTCACTATTCCCACATTCCAATTTGATATCAGAACGTCAGCATTTCATTAATGCCTTACGAAGCTGTGAACCTCGCTACTCTCTACGAAGCGAGGGATGCGGTATATCCATTTGCAACGCCGAAAGGAAGTTACAGAGAGTCCACAAAGTATGTTACATAAGGTCATCAATGAAGCGTTTTTTGTTTCTTAAATGTATGACAAAAACTAAAACTAACCAGCAAAAAATATCAAAATGAATTTTCTTTGACTTTAACACATAAGTCTTCACTTTTTTTCATGATTAACATTAAAAATCTTGGTGAATAAGACCATTAAGAGTTCGTGGTTTGCTGCAGTAAACCAATGTTCCGACATATTTTCACAGTAAAAAGTCCAGTATAGTTATATCGCATGATCGTTGTGGCAAGCTCACAAAGGGCTTTTTGGAGATTACACGAGCGTTGAACTTCCGGAATCGTAAAATATAGAATAAACCTACACAACAATATATTAATGATCATGGATCAAATCAGTCAACAGGCATGCCTACAGTATAGCATAAAATGAGAACAAACCCACTCCCTTCGTTTTTACTCGTTACTCATAAAGTACAGTACGTACGCAATAATAAGCTCCACATATGTATTATGCGAAAATGGAAATAATTACTGGCAGTTGTTCAATTTTCAATATGGAACTTGAATTTTTTCTCTCTTTTAGCTTCTTCTAGGATCAAGGTGGGAAGGTATGCTCGCAGCCGAATACACTTTTCTTACTTGTTTACCGTATTGTGAAAAATTACAAACTTATGAAGAAAATTTTAAATTATCGCTCTTGCTTAGTCAACGCCAACTGCTTTGGTTTCTCTATCAAATTTCTTCGTTTATTTTTGTTTTCATATAAATCATCTATTATTTCACACATAAATAAATAAATAAAAATTAAAAAAATAAAAAAGAGAAAAAAAAGCAGACATTGATCTTGAAAGGTTTCTTATAAATTGCAATTTTTTAAACATAAAGGCTTATATAAGTTCAGTTTGGATCAAAAAATTTGCAATAGTAGGATCATTGACCATTTTTATAATAAAAGAAGCAAAAAGCATTTAAAGTCAGATGTCGCAGACTTAAATCTCAATGCGATGCAATTTGGTCGTAACTATACACCGATATACAGTTCAGTCGGTAAAGGCATACCACTTACCGATTTGGCACACAGATCCCTTAGGCTGCGGTCACCTTTCTATATTTTTTTTTTCTTTACTTAGTCTTTTTGTCTGGCCGTGCTTGTGCTACACGAATAGGGGACATCCGCTGAGTGATTTGTCATTAAAAAAAAAAACCCCTATATCACCCTACACTTATCCATATATCGATTTTTAAAAATAAGGCGTGTTATGGGAAGTGGTCGAAAAAATGGTCTGATTGGAGCAATTCTTAACAGCTTTCGTCTTTGAGGCACGTCAGTATAGCGACTCTTTTGAATCCAGGCGGAGGGACCGATGGACCGAGAAATTAGAATATGATTCCGAATCGATCCGTATAATAAAAGGTGACTTATTTCAAGTTTTCCTGGATGTTGCACACATCCGCACAATATTCTTGTGCTATAAGTTGTGTAGGATATAAAGGTTGAGTATGGAATCCCGTATTTCTATTACGGGAGAGTAGTTACGTTTTTTTTTTTTTGCTTGGAAGAAAGAAGATCGCCCCTTACAATATTTTAATAATCTTTACAATAAGTTTTTAAAATTTCAATTAATTAAACTGAATACATACATGAAAACATTATGTAAAAATGCAATATTTCTTTAGAGCTAAAGCGGAACTTGTCTTCTTCCTTGTTTAACTTATGGCTAAAGGAAAGCAAAAATTCTTAAATTAATATTGAAAGAAACTCAATCCAGTCATCAATAATCAATCTATGATAACAGATAGTTTTCAATGCCAGGACCGCGTGAATTTACTGAACGATATTAACCGTAGGAAATAAAAATACAAGTAAATACCAAAACATACACTCACTCATACATGTTTAAACATCCATAAATATGTTTATATAGATTTTAACAATATACGGTGTTAACGTAATGTTGAATGTTGAAGCGAAAGAACTTTACGGGAAAAGCAGATGTTGCATGTGTTGAAAAGCAGCCAATTTACCATCGCACACTTAGTGGCATATAAACATAAACACCGAAATAAAAAAAAAACACATACACACACACACGATCCTTAACAAATAAAGTAATGCCACATTGATACAGATTCTATGCCACAACATAACATGCATTATATAGGCAACGTGCACACAAATGCATATATATATATATATATATATATATATATATATATATATATATGTATATTCATATATACATACATATATATATGTATAGATATATATGTATATTTTTTTTTGTGTGTGTGTCTACTGATAACAACAATTCACTCCTCCAACACTGTATGCAACAACAAAAAAATGGCAAAGTGACAAAAATTTAATATGAATACAAACAACGAGAACAACAACAAAAACAGCAACAGCATCAGCATCAGCAACAACTATACATAACGGCAGCAGGAATTTTATATGAAAATTTCAACTATTATCTGGTCGCTTCTCACGACAAAGTAAAGCTTACCAGGCTGTATGCACGTTGCTTCGTTGGTTGTTTGACTGGTTGGCTGGATAATAGGTAGTTGGATAGATAGATGGATAGGTAGGTAGGTAGGTAGGTCGGTAGATAGGTAGGTAGGTAAATAGGTAGATAGGTGGATAGGTGGATAGGTGGATGGATAGGTAGATAGGTAGGTAGGTAGCTTTAGCTATTGAATTGATAAAATAATCACATGCTTATGCATGCATGTAGGTGGTGCACGATGGGAGTATATAACATAGCCTTGGTACTGTTTAAACAACATACATATTTATACTTTTATTTGTATAAATGTTGTTGTAAGTGTGTGTACAACAAATTGGCATACTGCCAAAAAATTCTCGAAATAAACGCGAACAGTTTGCTATGAAAACAAAAGGAATGTAAAGCTATGCACCGGGAATAAAAACTTCAATAAAAGAGAGAGTTTTCTGAGGTCAACCCAAACCGAAACCAAAATAACCTACAATTTCGGTCTAAAGAGAAAAATTATAAAATTAGAAAATAAATAAAATTATACATCATATAAACATAAAACAAAACTAAAAAATAAAAACAAAAATATTTAAAAATAATTTTTTATAAACTAAAAATTTCATCCCTTTGACCTAATTAATAATAATATCAAGGCAACTTAAATGAATACTTCTCTTAGCTTAACTTATGTTATATACGTGCTATGTTACACTACTAATAGAATTATTCGTTCACCATCTGACTTATTGGACGTTTTGAAAGAATTAGAATTCTCTTGTCTAGCATTAGTATGAATAATGCACTCAACCATCTAACGGACATTGAAGCTTAGTTTGCTTTACACCATTCGCTCGCTATCCGTAAGTCGGTGGTTATAAAAAAAAAAAAAACGAAAGAAAAACAGACTCAGGAAGTAAAACAGAAGAAAACGAAGAAAAAATTAAACGAAAAATTTACGACAGTTGTTACAAGCATAATAGTTGAGGTAGAGCATGATATAAATTTGTTTTTGTTACTTTACAGTAATACTCATATCTTCAATAGCAGCCAAGCAAGCAAGCAAACAAGCAAGCGAGCAAGCAAGCAAGCATGCAACCAATCTACTTACCAAACATCAGTGCCAAAAATTCAACCAAATACACCCACTAACCCACACAAAAACATGACCAATATAAATACATATACACTAACATTTTTATATATACATATATATATCTTTATATATACATATACCCTATATACATATATATGGAGAGATGAAAAAGCCTTCCTTAAATGATGTTAAGGTCCATGCCACTATATACTTATAAATGACATCATACCCCCGACACACCTTGGGTAACACATGTGCATGTATAAATTTGGTTAAGTAAATGCACAACTGATAAGCATTTTAAATGTGATGCATTAAGTGCCCTCGCATACAGGCACAATGTTCCGCTTTTTGTTTTCTCTTTCATTCTTTCTCCTTCTTTGTATGTCTGATTCAAAACTCTGTCTGTTGTTGGCAGTTGACTAAATTCCTCTATATAAACCAACACATATGGGTAAAGTTGGTTGGTTTGTCTTTCCGTCCATGCTATTTAGCTTGGCTATGTGTCACTTTAAAAATCACACACACTCTTCTCTCTCTCTCTCTCTCTCTCTCTCTCTCTCTCTCTATTTCTCTCTCTTTCTCTTACTATTACTCTCTACCGCCTTAGCTTTTTTTCTCTCTATTATTACTGTTTTTCCAGTTGTCAGTTTAAGTGTAAGGATAAAAATTAATTAAGCAGGTGAAAAGTACATAATGTGTCGGAACATTATGTAAAACAAACTTTGCGGTAACTCACAGTGTGTGCATTATCTTTCCTTCTATCAGCAACACATAGCGATTTACCAACCTACACTCCCCTACACCGAGACAATTTAGAAAAGTTTATAAATTAGCTGAATTATGAATTGTTGGAAATCAAAAGAGAGTACTTTGTATAACAAACTGAATTAAAGTTTGACTATTATGCACAATATTTGACAAACCAAGCCAAAGTTGCTAAACACGAACGAAAAAGTTGCTCAGTTTTCATATTTGTTGCCAAGTTACTAGAAACGACCGGTGAACACGCATTGGATTCATTCAAATCGTTTTCAACTGCTGGGTAACTCTTATAGAAAAGAAAATCTTAAAACAGAATGTAATCTTAAAACTTACAAGATTTCTATCTTTAAATGAAGCAAAACATTGTAGAATTTATATAAAGATGGGCGATGTGCAGACATAATGCGAATTTCTTCCCAAGTCCTTTACATTGTTTTCTACAAAGAGCGCGGTTGTATTATAAAATTCCATATTTATACCCATGACCGGAGGGTGGTAGGTTCTATTGATGTGCCAAAAAGAAAAAGGAGCAACCTTTTGAGTCCCCATTAAGTACATATATGTGCAGTATGTCTTGATGAATGGAATCAAGCACGTCCATCGGTGTAATATCTGCGGCAAATAATCTTCTGGTCGCAAAAATTAAGTTATCGATTCCAGGCGTGCCCGTTTTGCTCTCTCTCTCTCTCTCTCTCTTAAGTCTCTATGGACTTGTGTGGTAAGCATTCTCTTCATCGCAAAAGTTAAAATATTGGCCTAAAAATTTAAAAGTTATTACAGGCAAGTTGGCTACAACGGGGCCTAAGAAGCCTTTCAGCGAAAAAATCGGCTTTTCCTCGATATTTGTAATCTAGAACAGATATAACGATAAAAATTTGAAGCTTGGAGACAAATGGAAATAGTCGGTGACGCCTACACATTATAAAATTTTAAAATGTGGTCCTCTTGTTAACATGTCTGCAGCAGCATCCTATACACTGTACCTATTTTTTTGAATAGTATCGAAATTGAATCCATCTAGGTGTGTCTGTCCTTCTGCCTTTTAATGCCTGTAAATTGGTGTGATAAACGTTCTCCTGACAGCAAAAGTTAAAATATCGACTTTAAATTTGGCATGAAATTTAATCTGCGGTCTAATCTGCAAGCAAGGATTGAAAAGTACAAGTAGAACAACAAGTGAGAAGATATCTTTCGAAACCAAAAGAAAACTGCATTTTTTGCCCATTACTCATATCCTAATTTAGATAAAGTGATGGAAACCATCACGTGCGCTCGATTAAAAGTTCTTTGCGAAGCAGTATAAAGAAAGAGATCGAAATAATAAATCGAGATGGTTATAAATACTTGAAGACTTTGCCTAGTGGGAATTGCGGTAAAGCAGAGAAAAAGGCACTCTTGTCATTGTACATGTGTTCCATACACAGACTGATGCTTAAAATTTCTGTCATAATTTAGTCTTCGCCTCTCACAAATATTCAAGTGAACTTGTCATTCGGGCTTTTTTTTTTATTAAAAATTGTTTCGCTTCACAAAGCCCTCTTCTTCCCACAGGTATTTAATGCTTTAAATTCTTCACACATGTACTGGTCAGATCGGAAAAATATTAGGTCAGATAATCTCCGTTTTTTATGAACATTTTCATAGCTCTACCAGTTTTTCTGTAATCACAGCATTTGTCTCACTCTGTCTTGCTTGGGAATCGTACGAAGTCGTTTTGAAGCTGCGGACATTTTGCACAAAATGATTAATCAGTCATTTATAAGTACGATATCCAAGGGGTCGTAAAATTGACCTGACCGTAATCGAAAAGATTTCCAAAAATTTATTGAAATGCTTACAGTTCCATGACTGAACGATCACTAATATATCGGGACAAATGATTTCACAACATAAGAGAAATGTTTATAATGAGAAAAAGTTCATGGGAAAATATTAACGAAATTTGCCGCTGAGAGCCCTTTGTTTTTCTTTTTCCTTTGAATTGCATTGGTTCTTGCAGTCTGTCAGTCAGTTCTGAATTTAATAGGAAAAGAAGGCGATAAGTTTGCCCTTTGCAAAGCTTGAAAAAGTGATGCATAAAGCGACATATCGTACTTCGCTGAAGCACATGATGTCATACATAGGTACTATAAACATGGCATAACCTATCAAAAACTTATATTCTTATATATAACGTATATCCAATTGAAATTATAGATATTGTTAGATTCTTCAATGGACACACACACACACACACAAAATGGATGGACTAATAGTGCAGGCAATCAGTCAAAGCAAGGAAAACTGTTTAAATTACGTTGAAGCGTTTGAGATTCACTTCAGTTTCTCAAGCAGTTGGCCACAAACAGTTGCCCAAAGAGGTGCTCAGTTTTAGTATTTATCTTCTTGCTATTCATGTGCGCTGTAAAGGAAGAATGCCAGTGCTATATATAAGAATGTCTGTTGCAATCAGAATACTCTTAATATGAAATTGATTAAACTGACAATTTTTGTTACTGTACGTACGAATGGAAATTGAACTCAATGCACATGTCTCTGCCAATATACATGATTTAGAACAAGCATATGGACTATGTAGCACAAAAATAACTATTAAAATCAAATTTTCTATAAATCTCATAACATGATTTTTTATTTAGTTACCAGAGTATTTTTCCTCTACACTATATAACTAAGGCAGCAGAAGCAATATGGAAAAAAAGAAAAAAAAACAAGAAAAAATGCAATAAAGGACTTTTTAAATGAAATGTGACAGAAAAAGTGCTAAAAGGCTAACAATTTGTTGGTTCATACGAAATCAAACAAAAAAAAAATAAAGTAAAAAAGACAGAGAGAAATGACTGCGTTTATATTTTCATTTAATTGTTTCCAAACGGAACGAGGATGAGGTCGGGAGTGATGGGATTGAAAACATTTCATTCACATATAGAGAGTAGGAGACATAGAGAAAGCAGAAAAATCAACTTTCAACTCTTACAACACGGAAATGCAAAAAACTGTATTTGAAAAAATGCTGCAGCATTAACAACAACGGAACGTTTGGAGGCTAACGACAACGGAAGTTAAGTTGCCAGCATAACGGATATATATGTAGCGTCTTTTTTGCATTCCTCTTCTTTTTTTTTTTGCTCTCACATAACTTACACACACACACACAGGAGGGACCTGGAGAGGGAGGGAGGAAATATAGAAAGTAAAGGGAAAAGATAGGAAAACATATAAATGTGAAGCGAAAAAAACGAGGAATGGTCTTTGGCTTTAGTTCTTAACTAAATCACAAAACATTTTAATGTTTAATTTGTTTATGTTACTGCTGTTGTTGTTGTTGTTGTTATTGTTGTTATCGTTGTTGCTGTTGCAATATTACAATCTTCTAAGCTAAATGATGAAAGTTATGTTTTGTGGCAGTCATCACTTTTCCTTCTCTCTCTCGTTCGTTCCTTTTCTCTTTTGGTTTAACATTTTCAATTCATTAACTTTTGATTTACTGAACGACTACTTTCTTTCGAGTTTATCTTCCTTCATTTGTTTGCGAGTGCATGCGTGCATGTGTGTGTATGCCTTTCTGCGCACTTGTTAGTGTGCATATAATGTCAAATTGCTTTAACCTATTTCGTACACTCTACACATAAATATATTTTACGCTAAATGACTGCATTTAACCTTACGACACACCTTAGAACGTGTCCTTTACTTTTAAAACTTCACTGCTCTCCTCTGCACTTCTTTTGCTGCCATATGCAACGTGTATGCACTCTGCCCAAGTTAAAGGCATATTTTCTCATCATCTGTGTTATTCGAGCACTTGTGTGTGTGTGTGTGTGTTTGTGCGTTGGCTTCTCCATTATTTTTTTTTTAATTTCTTCTCCTTTTTTTTTTTAATATTTGTGTACGTGTGTAAGTTGGTTGCCAACGCTTTTATCGAGCACGTATGCATGTGTATGTGAGTGTTTGTTGTAAATGAAAAATGTTGTGGCAAATGTTCGAGAGTGCATTTACTGTAAGCATAAAATCACTGACATCATTTTAATCCATTCATTTAGTTTAACTCACACTGTTAAAGACAAAGCCGTAGAAGAAGGAAAATAAGAAGCAGAACAACGACAAACAAAAAAAGATTTATGGTAAAAGTTTGTTGGTTTGTTCAAGACTTTGTTTGTCCGTCTATTTGTCTGTCCTCTCTCTTTCTAGATAAATTAATATAATTTTTTGTTAAAGTTTATGGAGAGGAAAAATAAATTTTGAACACGCGCTTACGCCAGATTAGTGAACGTTTTTTTCAACAATTTAGATAAAATGTTTAGAAAAGAATAATTTTGCCAAAAAAAAACATAAAACAAAAAAGCAAAAGCCGAGCAAAAAACAAATTTATGCATATTTATGGCAATATCTTTATTAGCATTTGCAGCCGCAAGAATTTTTGGCGAATAATCACAACACAGTATATGTTAGGCTGATAGATAACAAAAAAAGGGGGGAAAAAAAAACATTGTTATGCTATAGACTTAATCTAAGCAGTTTATGTGTCGGTTTCCAGTGGGAAAGGTTTGAAGGCCATAATATCAATCTTTCCATCTTCTTATGGTCAAACGTAAAACGTAAAACTTCTGAGCTGCAGATTAACTACGATCACGCTAAGGAGCTTTATGTTTTCGAAAGTTGTTTTGTATAAACTTTTCTATTGAAAGATGCAATCAATAAGAAGATTAAGTCTTTACACTTTGCAGAGTAATTGAAACAAATGAGTCCAAGAAAATAGTTCTTTGCTATTGAAGGAAATATTTTTTATCAAAAATACTTTTAAGAGCCGTCTAAACTTATCATAACTCACTAATGCTTTTTTGCACACAGTTTGCTTAAGAAGAGCACATGCACGGACCAAACGGTCGTATTCTCTTTAAGCAACATTTAATTAAAGCTTTGTTGATTTACACTTGCATTGACTTGCCGTGTCATCAAAATGCTCCCAACTTTCTTCAAGACAACAGCCGCCATAATATTTTGGAATGCTGTGACATCGTTCGAAAGATGAATAAGCAAACACATCGATTGTCTGAAACAGTCTCCGAATTAAACATCGAGCATCGTGGCCTTTTTGCCTACGAAACTTGAAGAATATGATCAAGTCTACACAAGTTAAAAACGAGTTGAAAGCTCTCTAAACTTTTTGGTCTAAGTACTGCATTGACTAGAAACAGGTGTTTAGTAATCTTGAAAGGCACTTATAGTGCACGCATAACTGCACTACGGAGAACTCAATTCTAGAATAATTTTGGGGAAAATATTTACCGCGTAATCGTTGTGTAAACATTCACTGAAAAACCAACTCGCAAGTGTAAGTGGGTAATCCGTTTATGTCTAAAGCGGTAAACCTCGATTTGAAAATTCGCGAGGAACTATATTTTGCGAGGTAGTAAAATAAATAGATTTAGAAAATATGTATGCAAGCAATTATTGTAATTACGTTAAATAATTGAGCAGCTGATTATTTAACTAAAATCTTAAACCAAAAGTTTATAATTAAAAAGGTTATCAAACAACTTCACAGACAATAGAAAATGCAAGAGATTTAAAATTTGAATTTTCTTCATCAACCTAAATATTATCTTCAGAATAAAGAAGATCGTAAGGGTTTTGTAATTTTTTTTTTTTTTTTTTTTTTGTTGTTTTCTTCTCTATAAACAACAGTAAAGAACTAAACAAAACTGATTAAAATAAATACAAACAAAATTAGTTCAAAAGGACAACAGAGCAATAGATAGAAACAGATGCAGATACGAATGTATGCTCGTACACAAACACATTTCAATACATAAATAAGTGGAAAGGACCAACTTTAAGTGAAGGTAAAACTTTATAATTTCCTCAAAACTTAGACAAAAGGAGAGCATGCAGCATAAAATGTAATAACAAAGCAGACAGGCTTATAAATATAGATCTACAGATGCTAAGGTAAATATATTCCCTTTTTTTATATGTATATGTATATGTATGTATAGGATTGGAATGTAACGAAGTTTCTGGCGATTTTTTAATAGAATTGAATGTTTACTGTTCAATAAAAAAAATAAGAAATGACATAAAGTAATTTAGTTAGAGTAGCACCCATCGGTAGCTGTTGCTGTACTCGTCCTCTACATAGAATAGCAAATACCTGTGAAAAGAGTAACTCATCTCTCGAGGCGATATGTGAAAGGACTGGTTTTTCTTCTGTTTTGCGCAATGTCGTAAGAATGCAAGCCATGCTTGAACGTGCAATAAGTGATTGATTGGAACCAGCATTACTGAGAAGTAATACTGCAAGGAATGTTATACTTTCTAGTTCAAAGCTGCTGACTTTCCTTCAGTGAGCTTTTTTCATATGGGGCGGAGCGTGATCATCCCACGACTTGTAGTTTATTGCGCACATTTTTTCAGTTACTGAATTAGTGATTATTTCTGTTAATAAGATCATGATACACTAATAATATCCAGGTCCCAGGACCCTCTCAGATAAGATTGCCGTTAATGTTTAGATGTTAAGAGCTCGGTAAGATTGCATCTTAATCATTTGTGTCTTGTACATCGCAACGCATCCACGGTTCGTCATCCGTCACGATTCAGCAGCATGCTGTCATACTTTCTCCAAACGTCGTGTGACACTGGACTCTATTCAAAACCTCAGAAGACTCAAATAGGACAATTTACAGTGTTATGTAAAGCTCAAGTTCGGTAAACCACGATACTACTTGCACTCTTTTTGGAAATATAACGTGACTTTAATTTGACTGGACTCTCAAAGGACTTCAAACCCTAGAAATACTTTAACGTGGGTTGGGAATCCGGTATCTTAAGGACTTGTATTCCATATTTTTACTTTCGCAGGGCAAATGTTGTTTACTTTTCTGGGAATACTTACGTCAAGCATAAATAATATTCAAATCCCTGGACACACATACAACACTCGCAGAATTAGGGTCTTCTTTTTCTTAGCCTTAGTTTTCGTTGCCATTTCGAAATGTAAAGTGATGGAATTAAAGACTTGAGTTCTTTTAAATTTTCAAATCAATTTTCCTAATTCCAACTGAAACACTGTTCGATAATTGTTAGTAGATAGAATTGTTAACGTGGGTCAAAACAATACAAATGTTTTAGCTTTGATAGCTTTCTGTCTTCATTTTTGAAATGTGAAGAAAGTAAAAGAGCGGTTAATGACGAAATGACTTACCTGAAGATGGATTTACCTAAAAATATTCAGAATTTGACTTTATATGTGAGGATCTTGCTTTTCTCAACTGTCCACGCCTTATTAAATTGGGATGGTCTAACCTTTATGTTAGAATAAAGACAAGGAGAGCAGATCTCATACGAAGTTACGAAGCAGTTGATTTCAACTGAAATTTTAAAATCGGTAAGCCAAGCTAACCTTTGCAAGGAAAACCACACAGTTTCAGCCTGAAAGAATTTGTGAAGTAATTTGTTGAAGCAAA